>JAFVLL020021528.1:0-13687 GCA_021397915.2 Tor tambroides
ATACAGTATATTCAGGTCCATACACAAAGTGCAGAGTGTCAGACTCTGAGATACTTAGCCTCTCTCTCCCGGTCTCCCTCTCTCTCTCTCGCCTAAAGATGACACATTAAGCAGATTAATGAAAGAGCTAAAGCTCATGGAAAACCCATCACACTGTGAAATTACAGCACTCACTAGGGTAAAGTCCCTTTAATTTCTCTTCAGCTTGAGTTACAAGAAACAATATCCCCCTCCCACTGCCCTACACTTATTTCAGGTACGTGAAAAAGAGGAATTTAAATGTTAATGCTTTTAATTTCATTGTGTCATGTGTCATAATACCAGCTGCAGTGCGAAGGAGGAAACGTTATTTCTTAGGAAAATATTCGACTGGGGGAAATTTTCCGTCAACTCTCGACAGCTCTACTTCCACTGCAGGTGCCAACATGGAGCTTGGCCTCGGCAAAGGAACACTTTTATCAGAAGAATTCATGGAGATTGTAACCGACTGGATCAAATGTGGGTACAACTGCCTGTGACAAAACTGTGGCTTCACTGCCTAAACTTAAAATGAAAATGAAGCCAGATGCCCACACTAACACATTGTTACCAACAAATGTGCAACAAATACACTTCACATGCACAAACATTATCTTTGCTTAGCCAGCATGAGTCTATCGTTGCCGTTGAGATTGCGAGAAGGAGATTTGCATTGGAAATGTGATGGAAATGAGGCAGTGGCAACAGTGAGTGTAACAGTGAGTGACAACACGTACTGTAAAGCGCCTGTATACAATCACACACAGATAGTGAGGCCAGCCTGAGATACACAACCTGTGATTTGCAGTATATATTGTCAGTCACTGACAGGGAATAAAAAAATGATGGAGAGAAAGAGTGACTTTTGTGAGAGGCGCCACTTTTCTTTCCTTTTCTAGCTTGATGGTATCTTTAAATGATCATGGGGACAGGTGTTTACATACACACTCCTTCAGCCATCACCAGAGCTTGACGGCAGCTTTAACCTGGAGCATATCAGCAGGATGTGAGCACCTGTGGTATATCACCCTGCAAAAGCAACCCTAATCCCATCTCAACGCTCAGCGCACCCTGTGCTCCTCAACCTCCGGTCAGCACTGAGCCAGTCGCTCTGTTAACACCAAGCATTGATACATAAACATACCGGATCCACTGGAGGAAACATTCAGTCAGATTATAACATCGCGAGCGTATGTGTACGAACATGTAGCCGCTGGCGTAACAAGCTCTAAGCTTTAAGGGTTTAGGTTGTGGAAAATCCCAAAGCAGTTCAGGAAGGCCGGTAGGGAGCTAATCATGTTTTATGTAAATGCAGCAGCTGCACACCTGCCGCTGAAATTAATCATTTTATTTGAACATACAGAGGCATGCATGCTAAATTAATTGACTTTGTTTTAAAACAATAAATGGTTAGACATGGAAATGACTGTTTAGTGATTCGAGAATATTATGGCTCATGGCATGAGCTAACAATCCATGGAAATGTAAAAGGTTATCTTCAAGCGTATACTCACATCTCCTGCTAATAGAGCTCCATTGGCATCAGCCATGTTCATGTAGTTGTTGTTATTCCCAAACTGCAAAAGAAAAAAAAAAAAGAATACATTAGTTATTTCAGTTGTCACCTCCTCTGTGTTTGTAATTTACTGTAGTCTTATTGTGCAGTCACCATATAAGAATAACATTTTTGCTATGAACAAAATAGTAGGGCAGGGAGTTGAATTCTAAAAGAATCGATTCTTTGATTCTGAGGAGTCTGGATTGGAGACTCAATTTCAAAGCTTGTATGACTTTCATTCGGGGGAGTTTTGTGAGTCTTCTAAGTCATTAATTCAACATAATCATTCAAAAACTCAGATTCAAACATTTTAATGAGCCAAGTCCTGACTATTTTTTAAATGATTTGTTTGTCGTCACTTACAAAAGTCTGTGTTGCTTTGGTAAATAGTGCTGTTAAAAATATATTAAATGAATATAATCAAATGAAATGATTAAAAGTGCCTGGTTTATTTTAACTATTAGATGTTGACTTTATTTTACTTCTTGCATGAGATATTTTAAATCTAATTGGATGTTTGGTCAAAATAATTTAAAAAAAAGTCACAATGAAAACAGAGAATACAGATTTAAAAGTATGATAGGAATTACTGAACTTAGAATTTCAGAATTGATTCCAAAATTCTGGAATCAAACAGTCACAGAAAATACTAATGTACCTGCACATAAATTTGGAAAGCAGTACCCATATGGTTCATTGATTAGTTCAGCCCTCATGTAAATGGGTAATAATGACACAGGAAGTATCCCAGTTGCTAATTCGCCTCAAATCATCTTGTACTGTAATGCATCAGTGGGAAAGCTAGGTGTGGCTTGCTGTCTGTCATGCAGAGACTAACTTTGCATTACAAGAGTGGGGGGGAGTCACACAGTTGTCTTACTAAACTGAAATGCCCACACAGGCTGATGAAAGATCACGGTTTATTACAGTAGGTGCACACAGAGCAGCTTTCAAAACAACACCCACACACAAAGACAACAGAAATGGTCTGATAATGTGAAAATAATAGAAAATTAGCATTAAAACTGAGGGTACATACAGTATATTCAGGTCATTTTTTTAACATGTGAAAATATGATTGGGTGGTGGTGGTGTTTACTGTACAGTATATCCATGTAGTTTTCTACAGATTTCTTCCTAAATTGAGCTCTTTTCTTTATTCTGATCCTCTAAATCAAACGTGATGGCAGATTGTTGAAATGGCAGGCATCCTATCTTTTCTTCAGAGACACAAACACACTGACAGGTAGGAACAATGGAAAAGCAAAATGAGGAATTATGGGTTAGCAGCTGGAGGGCCAGCACAGAGGGCCCTCTATAACCAGACAAATCATGCATACACACACAGACACACACACACACACACACACACACACATACGAGGACCATGCGCACACACACAAACATCAACCACAACAGCCCCAAGGCCCTGATTCAACGGTGCATCCAACAGCAAGCTTTTGTCTGTTTAAAACAAAGTGATTCCTTCAGATGTTACACAACCAGAAGAGTTGGAATAAGAGGGAAAAAGGGCTTTCTTATCTTATTGTGGAGGGCAAACAATTGCAGGAACAAATTAAGATCAGAGCAAAATGAGAAGAGCATTAATTTATTTTTCCCTTGCTTTGTTCTCTCTCTCCCCCTCATCTTTTTGTCTGAGTGGTTAGTATGCGAATGTAATTACCGAAGGAACTGTAGCTAATCAACTGCGAATGGTATCCATTAATTAGTCTATGCCCTGGAGAGAGAGTGAGCGAGAGAAAGAGCGGGGGGACAGAAAAAGAATGAGCTGATATGTTAAAAGTCTAACCAGCAAATATACACGTGTACCCGTGCACAACGCAAACACACACGCAGGCCTCGCAGCAGCTGCAAGACTTGAAGAGCAGGTGTTTTGGGCTGAGGAGTCCTTTTGGAGCTCTCACCTGGTGCATCTACACTAAAGAGGAACACCACGCTGTCTTGCACAATACAGCACCATCATGTCAGCGGCATAATGTCTCTCTGAAAATGGAAACCCTGAAAAATGGCCTTTTTTCCATACAGTGTTTGTCCTGCAGTTTTTGTTGTTGTTATTAAACGTTCTTCTGATCACATCAGTGAGAGTCTGCTGTCAGTGGTCCTTAGGTCACATGCAGCCCTATAGTCATTTAAATACAGGATGGTGAATTGGTGTTGCTTGAGAGTAGTGTGAGAAAAGCAAATGCTTCTGCTTTTTTAGCATGTGTCTCTGTAGAGGAGAATGAGTTTTTGGAGCAACCAATGGGGAGAGAGACATATAGAGAAGTCTTTGACTAAACATCTCATTAAAAAGAAAAGAATTAGCCTACCCCTCACCCCACACTCCGAAAATAAAGAATATGAATACAACATGAAAATTTACAACTAGAAAGTAATACAACAAAACAATATAACACACAATGCAGCACTTTTTCGAGTCAAAATGGACTTTCCTGCTATTTTTCTGAAAGATTCATGAATGTGTCATTCTGAAGAAACAAATGTTTCTCCATAATCTTTAAATCAAAAAATAATTTGCTCAATGTTAATTATCACTCTTAAAAAGAAGGATTTCACAGCAATTCCATGGAAGAATCATTCGGGGTTCCCTGAAGAACCTTCCAGTTCTTAAAAGAACCATTTTTTTCTTAGTGTGAAGAACATTTTATTAATCTAAAGATCGTTTTCCAAAATAAAGATCTTTTTGTGCAATGGAAAGGTTCCATGGATGTTAAAGGTTCTTTGTGAAGCCATACATACCAATACAGAACCTTTATTTGTAAGACTAAATGGTCAAATATCAATGCATGCATTGTTTTAACTCACATTGGGTCTCGTTGTATTCTGGTATTGAACATATTTTTATGATCCAATTTATTCCACCACACACTTTTTCATTATTAAATATCCAGTTTCACTCTGAAATAAGTTACATTACAGAAAATGGGTTGCGAATGGCAATTCATATTGACTTTACCAATGAAATTTGAAAAAGATCACTTTTTGAGAAAGTTAAAAAAGAAGAAAGACAGAGAAATGAATAGAGTGTGTGAAAGAGAGAGATCTATCAAATCGGAGACAGAGAGAGAACGAGGTGGATTCTGAGAAGATGGAAAAAAGTTCATGCCTCATTTCATCACTAATGTAGGTCTACATAATACAAACAGCAAGGGGAAAGAAAGAAGTGTGTGTGTGTGTGTGTGTGTGTGTGTGTGTACACTAGCATCGCTCCAGGCTTTAAGTTATTCATTCACACCATCAGCATTCACCCTGTTTTAAATCCCATTACCTGCCTCGCATCACTGACACATGTAGATCCACAACTCATGAATATTAATTGAACAAACATTCCTCTCAAATAGATATCACAGAAGGACTGCTTTAAATCACCTCTCACTTGTCAGCTGTACATTTAACAACTGAGGCCGATAAACAGAAATACAACGATCCGGGGCTTTTAGGAAACAGAAGTTAGCGTGAATGGAAACGGACACAGGGGGTGTTGTTGTCGCTCTTGGCTCTCTTCAGTGAGAGAGCAGACCCTCTCATGTTCATGGCAGGGTGGGATTGAGCCAGATGCCAAATGAGATTAGCAGTGATGGGAGGATGAGACAAACTGAAAGAATGAAAGAGAGAATGCTGTAAATGGGTCAGATCAGACAATGGAGCCTCTGTAATTAACAAGATGAGGGGAGTAATGCAAATGCTACCTCTGCCTCGTTAGTGAACAGTAACGAGCTCAAGACACGCCCCTGTTAGGGATAAATTACAATAGATGACTAGTTAAAAACCAACTAGTTGACTGATAACATCAAGTTTTAGTTTTTTTCTCTTTTTTTTCTTTTTTTTTTTTTTAGCATCTTATATCTTATAACATATTTGCATCGGAAAAAACTGATTTATTTATATAAAATTACTAGTGGATGCACTATACTTTTATTATTTAGAAAGTGACCAATAAACTGTGACCAATATTTTATATGTCCGTTCTCTCATCACCACTGCTGCGTGAATATGACGAATCACAACACCACGGAGACCCGAGGAAAAATGGGGATTTAAGTCCAAAACCTGACTTGAAATAACCTAACAAACCAATCGGGGCTAAAGTGGTTCCATAAACGACAAATTAAAATTCACACAATCTCACTAATTTGTGCACGCTTATTCTTAAGCAGCCCTTAATGTCGATCATGGATCAAATCGATCCACCATGGCAAACAGCGAATATATCTGTGCTTTTTAATGCATTTGAGACGCTGTGTTTTCCTCAGTGTCACAGGTATATTTTTCACCTGTAAATGTTAGAAAGTCATGCAAACATATCTATTTTACTGTCAGGAGTGGGCGAGGCGCGCGAGAGCAACGAGCAGACAGAGCACAATCGAATAGGAGTGCAATAATTCTGAGTAAAATATACATTTTGCTAAAATATTTGTTGTTGGACATTAAATGTCTTTTGTGGAATTTTAAACCTACATATAAGTGTATATTTTATGATAGCAGTAACTGTAAAGGGACTATTGTAATGGGTAAATCAAATGTAAGCTAGTAAAGTACTAATTACTAAGCTCAAATGAGTTAATGTTAATGTTTCTTATAGCAGTAAAATAGTCATTTTCTTTATTATTTATTGTCATTTTTAATTCAGTGATTTTAACTTTTAATTATTAGTTAGGCATTAGTTATTTTAACGCTTTAAAGAGCAATTTTAGGCTATGTTCACACTTGGCGTCTTTTTTGAAGCTGCCGGCGTCTGTTTTACATTATAATCCTATGGCGTTAACCGTGTTTTCAAAAAAGTCCTGAGCGCTTTTTAAAACGCCACCGCCGGCGTCTTTTTCTACAGCTCAGAGCATCTTTTCAAGTTGAAAAAAGTTAAACTTTTCTGAAAAAAAAGCCCAACGTCAAGCGCCTTTTTGACAGCTGACCAATGACAAGAGAGTGGTGAGTCGTTTCCATAACAACAAAAACAACAAGAAAAAGGAGAAGATAGTCGGTAGACAGATCGTGCTAGTCTCGGAGCATAAGGAGTTGTATGAAACCGTGCATAATCCAACCGGAGCTCCTGGACTAAATTGTTGGAAGCACCATACAGTTTCCTTCCCTGTGTAATGTCGCGGTCCCACAAACGTCGTTGTGAACCGACATACCCTCCCCGTTAACTTCAAAAGCCGACATTTCTGCAGCACACAGCGCTAGGCTACCGTTGCAGCTGTTGTTATAGCAACAAAAGACGCCCTCGGCTGCTATTTGTAAACAAAACGCTGCCAGCTTTTTATTTTACTAAAAAAGCGCTCGTCAACTTTTTCTAGTCAAAAAAGACGCCAAGTGTGAACACGCCCTTAGATGGTAATGTTCTAATGTTCTGCTATCTGTTCCGCAAACTATAAAAGGTACAGCTGTCATAAAACCAGGTTACCATAGACCAGGTTAGTTTCCCAGCATAAGTTTTACAGTATTCTGGCATGATCTAGGCCTATGTTAAATTTGCTTTATGGAACCAAATCATGACAATGAGTCAAACTAACTGAAATAAGCTTGGCTTATTTGGTTAACTTGTTTTATGAAACAGCCCTCAATGCATTAAAAGTGATCTCCATTGCATCATATTGCATCGAAGCGCATTGTGTTGAATCGAATCGAAATTGGATCGCACTGCATCGTAATAGGGGTGAATCGTATCGCATTGCATCGGTAGCTGCTTCATATGTATCTTTAAATGTATCGTATCGTTGGCTATGCATCGAGATGCGTATCGTATCGGCCTCAGTCATGAGATGCCCATCCCTAATATATATATATATATATATATATTAGGGATGGGCATTTCAAGCAAAAGTAATATTCGAAAATCGCTGGGAATTATTCGATTATTATTCGAATATTCGAAAATAGCACCCCTTCCCTGTATGCATGCATGCACGTCACGTTATAGTGTTACATCCATAAACAGAGAGAGAGAGACCATTCACGCTTTTAATCTGTAGGATAACAAACTGTTCAATTTATTTAAAGATAGGCTCTCTTAACTCAAGCCATATAATGATTGTAACATGCTGAAGCATATTAATATAATAAACATAACAGAATGACAGCACTTATTAATAGCAGTCCATACATTAACACAAATTATCTGCTCATAAGGCATTAAACTGTTCAAAAAATATATTCCAATACTTTCTCTCGCAATTATATCATTGGGTAATTATACTGTATATTAACTGCGGGCATCAATGAGCCGTTATTAATTTGCGGGGCATTGAAAACGCTTTTGAATGCACGTGCGTGCGACCGTTTTACTTTCACTTTGGAGGTTCGCGATCACGTTTATACTATGGAGCGCCAGTATTCACCACACATTTTACAAGATTAGATGTTTGTCAGCGGTGCTCAGGATCTGCAAATCATTCGCCATTGTCCTACTCTGTTGCTGGTAAGTGAAACTGCATGTACTGTAATATAACAGGCTATCGCTAGCATGCGGCTAACCATATGTCCCTTTAGTGGCTCCGTAGAACGCGTTATTTGTTTTCCGTGCCTTTCCCAGTACGGATTCAGCGCACCTCTAACCAGTCGGGGATATTTGTGGTCCGCACAGAACTCTTATTTGACATCGTTCTTAGTTGCAAGTCTACAGTGTGCGCATGAGAGAGTGTGTTCTTCTGTTGTCTTTGACAGCTTTTAGGTGTGTTATTGCCAACGCTTGCCTCTGCTTACGCGTCACCACCGCATCAGCACCGAAAACATGGGGAATTTTTAGACAAATATAATCGCACAACCTAGTCGATATTCTATGAATAAATCGACTAATCGAATATTCGAAAGTCATGACCCATCCCTAATATATATATTAGTGCTGTCAATCGCTAAAAAAAATATTAACTAATTAATCGCACATTTTTCTAAAATTAATCGCGATTAATTGCGATTAATTCCACCTAACATTAAAGTTTTTAAATATACATTTATATTGCAATAATTTCGCATTCAATCTTCAAATGTACAATGTACAAACAACATAAAGACAGTATATTTTTTGATATTTCTTTAATGGCATATTTTTTATGATTGAAGGCCAGCATCACTGATATCAATACTACTGATGTCTCTATAAAATAGTGTTTTCCCCTGAATATTTAACCATTGACTGTAGCCAGTCAGCATTACAGTATAATTTAGATCTATAAATTTTAACATTTATTAGACTTAACTTCTAATTTAAGTGAACTTCAAACAATCATCACATGAACCTATTATAATAAATTACATATTTAGCTACTTGTGCCCTTCAGCAGAAATACACAGAAGATGAATACTTACCAAACACTAAATTCTAAATTAAATATAGATGAACCCATTAAAGCTATAAAAGTTATTGATTTCCTCTTTTTTATTTTGGTTCTTCGATTAATAGACATCACAGCAGCTGGTTATTAGCTTATTTGCCTGCTATTGCTTTAAAAGCTGCTGCTGCTGACATGTATGAATCTGACATGCAACTCTCTTTACCTTTTCTGACCCACTTCAGGTCTTAAAGATACCTCTACTAGCGAGCGGACGAGTTGAATCGGGTGTTTTAGATGGGGAGACAGCGCTGGGGTGCCTCAGGACCCAGTTTTAAAACCATTTTAGAGACATGTTCTTAAATGTGATGCATATATAACATATTGCATGCATGCACGCAGTTTTAAGGCAGCTTTAATCGCCTTTTTGGTAACTTCATGCCTTAACTGACGGCATAACTAGGACATTGCATGCACGTAGTTTCTTTCGCTGTTTGATATGTAATGATACAGGCTACAGCTCACGCTGGCACCTTTGTGCGTGTATTTGAAGAGCGCGCGCTACGAGCACAGTATCTTTCCGCTCGTTTGACTCGCGCCACAGCGCGGGCGAGATGAAAGCGTCTGAAAGTCTCCCGTTTGATGTGGTCAAAGACGTTCTGCATCTAAATAAACGCAATCCTTTTCAGAAAAAAGAGACAGAGGCAGCAGTTGCGAATGGAATTGTTAGTAGCTAACCCCGCCCCTGCGTTAATTGCGTTAAATATTTTTAACGCGTTAATCAGAAAAAATTAATCGCATGCTTTAACGCACTAATTTTGACACCACTAATATATATATACAGTGTGTGCAGAATTATTAGGCAAGTTGATATTCTTGTCATATTTTTTTTCCTAGAACATTTTACCAATCCCAAACCACATCAATCTTAATAACCGTTACTGATTTTGTATTTAATAATTTGTAAGTGATATATAATTGTCCATGAAGGCTTAAAGTAAAAACTCCTTATATTCAGGTGTGCCGAATTGTTAGGCAGGTTTTCTTTTACAGATAAAATGAGCCAAAAAAGAGATTGAATTCAGACTAAAAGTTAAAAATGATTAAATGCCCATGAGAAGGATGCAATACTAATGCAATAATAGAATTAGCAAAGTTAAGGCATGACTACTGGGCAGCGAAGTGCTCATTGGGTCAGCAGAGTCAGAAAAAACAGGTGGAGAAGAAAAGACACGTCAACTGCAAAAGAATGAAGAATTAATGTGAAGAATTAGGTGAGAAAACATCAGGAACCATTTAGTCTCCAGCGCCATCATTTTCCAGAACTGCAACCTTCCTGGACTCTCAATGTGTCAGGTTCTCAGGAACTCTGCTTGGGTAAAAAATCCTAAAACATGACTCTCACTTAATAAGATTAACAAGCTGATGTGTTGTGAAATACATGAAGACTGGTTTTTCATAGGCTTTATGGGCAGATAAGTTGTGAGTGACTCTTGAAGGACCAGCATCACATCCTCTTGTGCCACTGTTTGAAGAATTTATCTTCCAGAATCTGGCAGTACATTTTAGGAGCTCATTTTTAGTCCATCTCCTATCCTGAAAGGTCTGTCTTGCAGAGATTGACTAAAATTAGCTCCTAAAACTTATTGTCAGATTCTGGAAGATCAATTCTTCTAACAGTGGTACATGAGGATGTGGTGCTGGTCCTTCAAGAGTTATTCTTCTTATTAAGTGAGAGTCATTTTTTAGGATTTTTTTACCCAAGCAAAGTCTCTGAGAACCTGACACATTGCACTTGTGGAGACTCCAGGAAGGCTGCAGTTCTGGAAAATGATGGCGCTGGAGATTAAATGGTTCCTGATGTTTTCTCACCTAATTCTTCACCTTAATTCTTCATTCTTTTGCAGTTAACATGCGTCTTTTCTTCTCCACCTGTTTTTTCTGACTCTGCTGACCCAATGAGCATTTCACTGCCCAATGGTCATGCCTGATCTTTGCTAATTCTAACATTGCATTAGTATTGCATCCTTCTCATGGGCATTTAATCATTTTTAACTTTAGTCGAGTTCAATCTCTTTCTTAATAGCTAGAACTATCTGGAAAAAATATCTCGTCTAATTTTCTGCACACCTAATTATGGGAGTTCGGCATCTATGGTCTCTCTATCATATAAATGATTAAATAAAATCAATAGTAGTTATTAAGATTGATGTGGTTTGGGATTGGTAAAATGTTCTAGGAAAAAAAATATGACCAGAATATCAACTTGCCTAATAATTCTGCACACACTGTATATAGGTTTTAAACATTTCTAACCTCTATACTAACTAAAAAGGTTTAATCTATCAATTGTCTATAGAAGTTATTGTTCTTATGTGCCCAAATTATATGCACAAAAACACTTCACTCGCAACCAACGAGTTGATTAGTGATGTAAAGTTTTAGATTTTTTCTCATTTATTTTTATTTTTTATTTTTTACCATTACATTTTATTCACTTTTTTGGTAAATAAGTATTTTTACATTTCAAAAAACTAAACTGACTAAAAACGGTCCTATCAGACAATCTTTTATGAATCTCGCTATTGTTACATGCACAAAAATGCAAGGCTTCACTTTTATGAAGCTCCTGACGGATTTTGGACACCAGCATCCATACTGAGCCGGGTTTCATAACCTGAGTGTTTGTATATTCGTATGCAAGTGTTTCCAGAGGGAAATAAGATATTATTACAACAGAGTGAATTCAATCACCCCGGGGGAAAAAACAATATTACAGAACTAAGACCCGACACAACCCAAACACAATCCACTTGAGAAGAATGTGACCATGACCAACAGCCTGTTTGAAGTATTAGAGGTCACATGGTCATTATCTACGAATGGGAGAGTTGAACAAAAATACTGGAGTGTGGCGCATATTCAAGTTTACTTTATTATAAAAATATAACACTTTGAGAAAGGAATTATCCTTGGTATTTTAAAGGAGACAGTAAATCTCAGCCTCTAAGATGGCGTGAATAACGCACAATATAAGCAGCACACACAAACATAAAATGACAAAAGTACACACAGTTCAGGGAGGTAAATGTGTAAACTGACATCTTTGTCCAGCAGGCCCACACAAAGAGCCTAAAGCAGGGGTGTTCTGATCCGCAGGAGAAATCGATCACTAAAAGTCAGTTTAAAGCTAAAATCATTACATGAAAGCACTGCACACAGAGAGAATACAATCACACTGACAGAGACTCTCTTTAGACAGTCACCTCTTCCTCTCATCACTCTCTTTCATGCTCTCGCTCTCTCCCTCACTTTCCTTCTCTCTTCTGCGCTTTTTTGTTCTGTTATTGCATTCTGCTATACCCCTGTTTCTTTAAAAACAAGCACATCTGGGTGTATAAAGGGCCATTTATAAATGAAAACTATATTACTTGATATTTATTGCTGTAGAAGCTAGCCTTTTACAAACATATCAGCAAGAGAGATAAAGAGAAGATCTGGACTAGTGTGCCATTGCCAAAAGAGCTACAAATGGCAACAATGAAATCTGAGAGCTGCTTGAGATTTTTCCCACTAGATGAGAGATATGAAATTGATCCATATATAAGTCCTTGAGTT
Source organism: Tor tambroides (assembly GCA_021397915.2). Classification (NCBI taxonomy): domain Eukaryota; kingdom Metazoa; phylum Chordata; class Actinopteri; order Cypriniformes; family Cyprinidae; genus Tor; species Tor tambroides. The sequence goes on from JAFVLL020021528.1 coordinate 12,481, forward strand.
TCCATCCACTGAGCTTTCAGTGTGACTGGCATTATACCACTGTAATACATAAAGAAGTATGGTTGAATGCAAATTAAAAGGAGTAAATATGACATTGAAAAATGTTGGTTGACTATAATAACCTCAGCATGTATTACAAAACACTCAAAGTAGTAGTAGTAGTAGCAGCAGTAGTAGTAGTAGTAATTATTATTATTAGAATAAAAGCAATGATAATGCAACATGTCCTATTTGGACACACATCTTTATGGAAAAACATGTCGTACAACATAAGATGTCACACAAGAACACACTAGGAATTGCCACCTCCCGCCACCCCAGCATCTGTTTCTGCTGTGTAATAGAGCCGGACCTACCATTGGGGGTTGTCATTAATCTGAGGTATTTAGACAAGACAAAACGGTCCTGTTTTGTCTTGTCTAAATACCTCAGATTAATGTCAACCTCTGTAACTTTCTGTGCTGGAGTTATAGGTCAGTTATTCTATTTCAGTCCTTACAGAAAACCTTTAAAGAAAGCCCTGACTAGCTGAAGCTTCATCTTTGATCTCGATTGGTACAGCACTGGCTCTATGCCACAGTAAAGCTTACACCCTGGATATAGCTTCAGAGATTCCCACAATAGAACAGAAGATCCAGTTACACACTCTCACTCTCACACACAACTCCCCCACATATGGAAGTGAACACAGTTTATGTGTATGCTGACTTGCACCTAATTTCATTTAGGGTTTTGGAATGTACAAACAAGCCCTGTATAATAAAAAAATAACGCAATAAAAAGTGTACCCTATAAAAATGTTAAATGCATTTTCATATTACCAAGAAACTCTCTGTGAAACTTTCAAAACAGCATTTTCTATTGTATTCATCATTTCCATGACTAATTTCTCCAAATGTGTATATTTAGCCGCTACATGCTGTACATTTCCTTTATTGCTGTTTGGATACATCTGCAGTGGGCGCTCTGCCTGCCAGTTGTTCAGTCTTTGTAAGTCTGTGAAACAAAAACTGTTAAGAGCCGGCTCATACATCAGCTTATTATTCTAGCGAATACTCCACCATATTAAACAAATGGATCAGCCTACAGCTGCAGAGAGAAGCCTGCATGAAGGGCCAGAGGTTATTGTCTAATTTAAATCTTGGCTGTATTCCCGGGCCAGTGCCACATTCCAATTTGTGGCTGTGTAGCCTGGCGCCACTGACAG
>JAFVLL020021529.1:0-101558 GCA_021397915.2 Tor tambroides
TATATATATGTATACCTTCAACCTTTTAAAAACTTGTTTGACATAAAAAAAAATTTAAAAAAAGCTCAGGATTTTTATCCACATCTTTGTTTTTTGTGCATTGGGGATTTCCAGTTTGAGGAAAGACTGTTGCATCAGAGCAGGTTATCAGGATGAGTGTTAGCAACATGCTTCTCATGTGACAGACAATATAAACAAACCGTGATGTAGACTAAAATAGTGCACTATAATTTGACTAGTCTTGTTGGCCAGAGCACAGTTTCAGCATAGCCGTTTAACTACTGGAATATTTTATTTCACATACATGATCTGTGTTTCTTTGTGTGTTTTAATAGGTGTTCACTTTTGCATTGAAAAATAATATTTGTGTATATTTTCTTTATTTTTTCTTATGTTTGGCTTTATTTAATTACAATAAGATAATTCATCTGAATTAGGAAATCTTAACACAGTAATACAGTTCCTATTGGTCCTTACATGCATATTGATATAAGAAAACTGTTCAATACAGACTATTCTGGAATAAAAATAATAATGCTATATAGGTTCTATGGACTGTAGACTGATATTTTATATTTAAATAAGGTGTGTGTGTGTGGGAAATACAGTGCAGTCAGTGTAGTAGATGTTGTGGTCTGGAGCTCTAAGTGAGAATGGAGACTGCCCGTTCCATCATGGAACATTAACTAATTTCTTGAACAGTGAGAATGGAGAGAGATTTAAAGAATGTCTCTAGTGCGCACGGGGCCCCTTACATAACACTAGTGATTGTTTGCGGTAAATTGCACAGCTGAATTAGCGTTCATTTCATTGCTTTGTCTAAAGAACGGCGTGTCAGCTTTAATTAATGACAGCACTCTTTAGCAACATTCTTGTTAGTCTCAGGGAAAGTAACAGCAGTTTATCTCACAAGTGTTACTGCTTGTTTTGAGTGTTTCAAAACAACATGGACATTCACTTATTGGATATGATTATGTTTATCTAATCATTTGAATTGGTCGCATTCCCCTGAAAACTATTGTTGTTGGCAGTATGATGAGAAAAACAGCTTTAGCATGCTGCACTTTATAAATTTCACCAACAAAAAGCAACAGCAATCCTTTATCTCTCAAACAAATAACTGGTTCGGTTTCTGCAACTTCTTGCAAAATAAATTGCAAAAAAGTGACGTGCTTGCAGAAAACTGAGAGCAGTGTGATTTGGCTATGGAAATGTTGCCTCACCTTGCTGACACTTCTCTTTTAAATCAAAACAGCAGTTCGACTACCACCATCAATATGAGCAAAGAGTTGTAGACATCTGTTCAATCAATTACTGTGTGTGTGCTGTGTTTTACATACACACCAGTCTGGTTTAGAGTCCCTTCTTTAGTTTGTCTGTCAACACCCTTGTCCTCAGTTCCACTGAACCAGGACAAAGAAAATAATCCCACACCTATACAAGGCTTTATCCACTTGATTCTTTATATCCTGAACCTCCTGAATTTCATTCATGTCAAGATGAATTGATCGTTTAAGATCAGTCCACTTGATGGAAATCATTTTGAATTTGTGTTTGCTGTGTGAGTTTGAGTATCACGATAACCTGATGATCAGATTTTGACTACACATTAAATATCTGTGGCCCACACACACTTTTTGGTAACACTAAAACAATAAAGAGGAAATCAGAAAGGCTGCCACATTCATTGTAGTTTGAAGGCCGGATTGAATTCAATATTTTTTTTTCCTCAAATCATCCAAAAGGCTGACTGGACACCTCCATGGACCACATTCAACCCTTGGGCCCTGTCTTTGACACCCCTTAATTATACACCTTAGAGACAATGTGCAAAGTGCTTGCCATAATTGTTTGTCACCTTACGGCATGTTTATGACCAGATGTGTACCACACAGAGATTAGCTGCCTATTTGAACTCTAAACCATCGATCTGGATGTCCACAAGTGTATTATTTTTTTTAGACAGAGTTATACCTGTTATCAGACCGCTGCTTGTTTGCACAGAGCACAAAGCACAGATGGGCTCGCATACAAATAAACAAACAACATCTTGTGTATTTTAGAACTTTTACACTAATGTGCCTATTGGGCTCCTGAATTTTTATAATTGTGGACATTTTTGATCATTATTTGACAGCATGCAAAAGGCTTTCTTTTAGAGCAAATTAAAATAGATTAAAAGTAAACTTGTGTGTGGTTTAATATATTCTTCAATAAGAACAATATTTATTGACAGGAAAAATAATGAATGATTTCAGAAAAAGAAATGATATTATGCAATGGACTAAATCTGGGGGTGGAATTAAAGAGAACTTTGCCATGCATAACTGAACAGCATGACACACACTGTACAAATTACAATATCATGCCTACACATAGGGGTGGGCAATGTACCACTAGACATGATTAACTGAGAAAGAAAACACGTGTAACAGTATGTTGGATCCGGGCAGCTCTTAAAGTGACAGCAGTCTAATATTCTTGCTGTCTGTCATTCATGTTAATCAAACAACAAAAGAGAGAAAATCTCTCACTGCTCTTGAGTAAATCACTTTTGTAACTTTAATAAGAAGAAATATTTATTTAATTTATACAGTGAAGAATATGCAGTGTTTTTATACATTTGATTACTTTATACAATGCATGTAGCATTTCTTATTTATTTGTTCTATTGCTTGTAATTAGTTTCTTATTTTTATTTAATCGCTTATTGTTTACTTCAATGAGCTTGAGTTTTTTTTATTTTTTTTTATTTAGGCTAGTATTAGTTTTTTGTGATATTGACACTGGTGACAAGAATTACGAAATTTCCATGGTATCAAAAATTTTGATATCATAAAGACCTTATTTAAAGCAAAAATAACTATATTGTGATATACAGTATATCGTTAGTGTGAAACAAAATTACTAATATCGTGATATAAGATTTTGGTGATATCGCCCACCCCTACCCACATATACTACTTTTATGCTTGTACGCCTTATAAATAGCCAATTTCCCCCAACAAGGAAGAGTTTTTTTAAAATTGTATTTGTCAGTGAAATCAAATAAATAGAAAAATAAACTGTCTTCTTTATATGTAAAAAAAAAATACTAGTCTGATCATTTATCATTCTGTCTATTTTAGCTTTCTTTTCCAGGGAAACGCCTCTACATGTGGCCATACATTTGGGGTTCCCCCACCTCAGTCACTTCCTACTACAGGAGTCTGAAGGTCAGAGGATGGTTCCCATAGTCGACAAGGAAGGCCATAGTCCTCTCACGTTGGCTCAGAAGCACGGAGACCCGACGCTCATCAGTGCTCTAACAGAGTGAGTCACTCTGTTCAGCCTGACACAATACACTATAATTAGATTACATGTGAAAAAGATCCATTAATCACTGATGTGTCACCTCAGTCATTGATCCAGTGTACAGTAGGGGCTGAGTTTCATGTGTCTTATGACTGTGTTATGATCAGTCCCTCGAGTTGCAGTGCATGGAGACCAGTGTGGATTTGTCAGATATGGACTGACGGTTCTCACCAGCTTCGTATCTGCCCTGTCACCGAATCTATTAGTCTGACTGTGAAAAACAGCACACAGATAAATGCACAGCACAGCATCCAGCTGTACAGAGAGAAGAGCAGAAATCCAGATGCACTTGCAAGGGTGAGTCTGCATTGAACACAAATTTCAAGGAAACTCTTTCTTTGTTTCCTGCCTATTGTAGAGCTATCGAAAGAGTGTGGAAATCTCATGGTTATTGGACTGAGAAAAGACAGACAACAAAAACAACAGAGAGGATCAAATTACTATTTTTATTTGTATTTGGGGGTTATTTATAGCAATAAAGACTATAAATAACTATTAAGATGAGTTTAAACAGTCTGGTTTCAAATTTTTGATTTTCACTGTTAGTGACTCTCTGAACATCTTGGACTTTGTTTAATCTCTGCCTAAAAAGTGGGTTGTAAAGAATTGAAGAAAGATTTTTGACTGATTATTTCCTGCTTTATGCTCTTATGAAGTTTTACCAGTTAAAAGTAAACTATAATTTCTACGCCATTACAGAACATAATTGAAAAACTGATGACTGATGTTTTTAGACTGCTTTCAAATACGAATTTTGTTAAAACTTTAGTATATGGACCAATTCTCACTATTAACAAGTTGCTTATTAGCATGCCTAAGATTCACTGTTTATTAGTACTTATAAAGCACATATTCTGCATGACCATTTTCTACATCCCTAATCCTACCCAATACCTAAACTTAACAACTACATTACTAACTATTAATAAGTAGCAAATTAAAAGGCAAAAAGTGTGACCCAAATTTCAAACACTCCCCTAACTTGCTGGTGATTCAGATCAAAGGTTCAACATTTAGCTGGTTAGCATAGACTTGTTAGCCTCTGCTGGTAAATGCTGTAACTACATCATCTGGACCCCAAAATCATCTCTCTCTATTGACAGTTATTTAAAAGAATTCAAAATTAGTTGTGTATTCTGAGTAAATATATAGCTAATAATCATTTTATTATGGACTAAATATTTTATGTGCTTACCATATGTTATGGAAGAGAAAGCATTTTAACACTCCAGGTGAAATAATCCCCAGTTTGAAATACACCTCTCAGCTGTCCACCCCTCTCTTCATTTTTCATCATAAACCTCTAAGAGAAGGTTACAGGAGAATGATGTGTGAAACTGAGTTTTATGAGTCTATAAATTACTAAAGTCATAACTTTGGAAACTTTTATTGCAGTTTACAGTATCATTTACAGGTATTGCTTTGAACAGCAGGCTGGTATTTCTCATATAACAACTGTTGGCAGACAGAACAAGATCACCAGAGAGATTACAAGTGCTGTAAATCATGCACCTGTGATGGTTCTATAAACTGTTTTTATAAGTATTTATACATATTTTAATAAGTAAATGTATAGTACCATTTAAAGGATTGGGGTTGTCTTGTTTCTTTAATATAGTTTTCAAAGAAGTCTCTTCCGCTCATCAAGACTGCATTTATTTGATCAAAAATACAATAAAATTCTATTTTTTTAATAGTCCTTACATATTTTTCTATTTTAATATATTTTAAAATGTAATTTATTCTTTTCTCTTTTGATTTATTGCAACCTTGCTGAATATTAATTTCTTAAAAAATCTTTCTGACCCCAAGCTTTTGAATGTAGTATATGTCTATTTATGAGATTTTTAAAATGCTTTGTTGACCTTGTGTTTGGGATTTCCATAACATATGGGAAAGCATAAATGTATAGTCAGATTGGAATTATTACAGCCATTATGTGAATTATTCACAAACCAAAAAGGTTGATCAGGAATCCGCTTCATTTCAAACAGTTATTCCACTGATGTCAAACACAAATGTGACTCTTTATCAGACCTGACAGTTTAACACACATTACAGGTGGGGCGACTGAGTGAGCCGTCTAATAGGAGCATGCCCAGATCTGAAGTATGTGACACAGGTAAGCAGAGCTCATTTCTATGCATTTTACCCTAATAACACAAACTGCAATGTCTGTCTTTTTTTTTTGCCCTTGTTAGCAACACTGAGCTCAATCTAACCATTAAACTAACATTTTCAGCTGCAGTCTGGGATTTCAACTGATATTTGTGACTTTCTGGAAATTAGATATAAATCGTGTGGTGAGAATTCAAACTCCACAAGATTAGTCCATGGCCATAATGTTCATATTATTTTTCACTTTATTTTAGTCCTCCTGTCTTGGGTTTATTTTTTGTCTAGCTTCTATATTTTGCTCTCGCCAAGGTCTTATCACGTTTCATCCTGCTGATGTGATAAATTTTCTTCTCTTCTGGCTCTTACTTAACCTCAATCCTCCTTCTGTTATTCCAGTTTCTCTTTTTCTGTTCGTCTCTCGTTCCTTTCCCTCTTCTTGACCCCAGTTCTCCCCACACCGACTCTTTCTCTCTCTCTCTCTCTCTCTCTCTCTCTCTCTCTCTCTGTCTGTCTGTCACTGTGAGTTAGGTTTGGCAGGGTTGTTAGAGTACATTGGGTGAATTTGGCTCAGTCAGGAGGACATTGTGGTAGAATGTGGGATGAGGAGTACACATACACATACACACACATACACAGAGCAGTCTTTGTGAGGGACCTCCGGCTGGTTTCCCAAACATGTCCAGTATGAGGAGACACATTCCTCCTGGGTGGGCCGAGAGACAGAGACACTATATGTTTGGGAGGAGTAAGAGATGACAGAACGAGAGAAATAATCTGCCTACAGTTCGACAAATCAAAAAAGAACTGCGTGATGTAAATGCTGTAAAGAGGCAGAGAGAGATTGCCAGCTTGTTGTGTTGACAGCAGGAGTCTCAGCAGGTTTAGCCTCTGTGACCCTGTGAACTTAATGTGCAGACACTTCCTGTCACTGCTCACCATGGTGATAGGTGTCTCAGTTTTCCAGCAGAAAGGCTTGTTTGTGCTCAAGTTGGCAATTGTGTACAATTGTGTAAAATCATTTTTTGTGTTGTATTTGTTGTTTCTGCTCCTCAGATCTGAACAGCCAACTGAGAATCGAGGATGAAACCCTTGTGGATAGTGTGAGTGGAGTTATTTTTGTGTGTGAGTGTGTCTCAGTCAATTCCTGGAATCAGAAACACAATAATGGATCACTTAGTCTTCTTTAGACCTGCCATATGTGCTCTTGTAGTGTTTTTCTGTTTGCTAATGGACAGATGTTCATGCCCGTGTACTTATTTTGGTCTGTTTTTGTTCTTGAAAGCGGTTGAATTGTGATGTGAGTGTGTTTTTCTCGTCTTGTTCGTCAGGTCTTTGAAGAACAGCTTGTTCTCTGTCTGGATGAAGAGGATGAAGATATAAACACATTTAACTCAGGTACACATGCATATATCCAAGGAATAATTTTCCACAAAAATATTAAGCACCACAACTATTTTAAACATTGATAATAATAAGAAATGTTTGTGCAGCAAATCAGCATATTAGAATGATTTCTGAAGGATCATGTGACACTGAAGACTGGAGTAATAATGCTGAAAATTCAGCTTTGCCATCACAGGAATAAATCACATTTTTAAAATATATTAAAATAAAGATCAGTTATTTCAAATTGTAATAAAATTTCACAATATTACTGTTTTTATTGTATTTTCGAACAAACAAATGCAGCCTTCTTTCAAAAACAGTAAAAAAACAAAAATCTTACCAACCCTGAACTTTTGAATAACAGTGTAGTTGTAATGTTAGTCAGTGGAGTTTGAAATTAGCATGTTGCTAAGTTAACAGCATGATACTCTAATAGGATAAAAATATAAAGCAAACACAAATATTTTGGGTAAAATAACTAATTTTAATGTTGTTGTTTTTTTTTAAATAATCAACATTTCTTTGTAGTAACATCTTGAAATTAATTTCTCAATGAGCTTGTTGCAGTGATAATTCATTAGAATACTGACTAATGTAATATAACCTAATGCTAACCTTTGTCCAAAAGAAGTGATTATAGCAGGCAAGATGCTGGAATTGAGATTATGGAATTGAGTGTGGAAAGGTCATGTGTCATGTTGGATTTATGATGTCAGAAATGTACGGTACAAGCCATTTTTACTTTATTTGAATAGACACTGTTTGAACTGGAGAGAAATTTTTAATGGCCTATGAACAGAGGTGGGTAGAGTATCTAAAACTGTACACAAGTACAAGTAATTATAGAAATAATTACTTAAGTACTCTAGTAGTGAGTTTCTAGTTACTTTGGATCATATTTGGATATAACTACTTTATTAAATGTATTTGTATTGTTTTTTACGTCAGATTTAAAGTTACTTCAGTCAATTACGTAAGGAATAATTGACGACGGGCCGTTGAATTATTAGAAAAATAATGCACACCCGAGGTGGTGATGCGGCCACGATGCGAAGCACCTTGAGTGTGCATTATTTTTCTAATACTTCAACGGTCCGGAGTCAATTATTCCGCTTACTACGGTTGCCACACCTCAACACATCGATTATATATTATATTTCAAGGGATTCGTCCGTTTTTTGTATTTAAATCGCTATTGTGAGTAGGATTATTTCTTCCATATCTCATCTATCGCCTCCGTTGCTAATTCCAAAACGTCATTTTAGACCTAGTAATTTAGGCTTGAGCCGTTGGTAGCAGACAAATGCAGCTAATAACTAAGTTATGAGAGAGAGACAGAGAGAAAGAGAGAGATTGAGCGTGCGTGAATTAGCCTACCTCTCTGAGTCTGTCTCTCATCAGTGTTCGGCAGCAGCGTCCCTACTAGTGAAACTTCATTTTACTAGTGAAGTTCATTTTCCTCACGAACAGTGCCGTTGTTACCTCGCTTCGCTTGTGAGAAATGTCATGTACTTTTAAGTTGCTAAACTATTTACTGACAAAGTCGTCAGAGCAGCGCTAACAACATTAGCGCGTATGTTTCCATGTGTGTAAACTGTGTCTGTGAGGGAGAGAGAGCGGGAGAAATAGAGAATGTGCTTTACGTACATAATAAAACGTAATTTTGTGGCAAAACATGGAAATGATCTGTCGTTTTTATCCCATTGCTTACTATATTTATGTATTTAGCCAGTCAGTGTCTTGTTGGTTTTGGTTGTATTGCTGTTGTAAGACCTTTTGAAATAACTGACATCATTTGGCGAAGTGATACGGAACTGTAATGCGGTCGAGAGCTGCCTGGAACTACGTTCGCCGTACGTTTCCCTGAAAATAATTGCACACGTCAGAATGTTCGTCAGCCAATCAGATTCAAGCATTCAATGGCCCCGTAGTATAAAATACTATATACTGTTAACAATTTATTTTTTTAAACGTCAACAAAAGCCATCTTTACAATGCAAAGATATAAGAGTAGCTGTATCTCACATGGCATTTATGTTTATTTACACACATTTTAATGCTGCTCATTTACACAAAAATTGCATAATGTAAATACTATACTATACTATAAATTAAACAGGCACTTGTTAGAGGGTGAAACTGCAATATCAAGAAAAAAAAATTGCTCTTGATATTGTAGTAATGATCAATGTAGTAATGATTAATGTTGATTAGGCCTGATAGAAAGGGGGAAATCTAGTTCACCACTACTACAAAGTATTACTTATATGAAATGAAATGTATAACTGTGGAATCGTTCATCGCAGGTGTTCAACTATAATAACAATCTTCATTGCAGGCAAACAGTAGAATTTGCAGGTTTATTTCAACTGAGGCCCCGTTTACACTAGTGCGTTTTCGTTTTAAAACGGCATTTTAGAATGAGAACAATCAACGTTTACACTGGCATTTCCGCTGCGTTTCAGAAACGATCTCCGTTTACACTACACAACCGAAAACGCATGTCACATGACCATTTATGCAGGTACAACCATAGATAAATATAGGTAGATTCCCTATTATTTTAGATCGCGGACGCGTCTGCGCGCTTGGAGCGGTCGAATGGGGAATCTACCCATACGTAACTATGGGTACAATAACGAGCATGCTGTTATTGTTTACACGGTTGTCAAGGATACGCAGAGAGAATGTGGGCGGCCACGCCATCGTTTTCAAAAGTCTCCGTTTTGGTCCGTTTACACTGAAACGCAACCCCGGAGTTTTCAAACTAAAACGGGGTCTGCTGCATTTTTAAAAGTCTCCGTTTTCGACCTTGAAAACGCCGGAGTAGTGTAAACGATAGGCGTATCCGTAGCAAAAGTTATGCGTTTTAAAACGAAAACGCACTAGTGTAAACGGGGCCTGAGTGTTCGTGGCTTTTTATGTTCTCTGTGTTCTTAAATTTCCTGGTATGAGTTAAAAACCACTTTAGACAATTCATTGTGTTCAGGGCACCGAAAAAATCATTTAAACTTATTCGTGAACCAATTCAGACCATTTTGCCAACTTGTTTGATCAAGGCCTTGAACAGAATCATCTCAAAAGAGTGATTCATTCATGAATTGGGCGTGCCCCAGAAAAAAGAGACAGCGCGCTTGGAATAAACTACGCATTTCTTAACATGTATTGCATTAAAATTAAGTAACAAGAGGAACATCACCCAGTGTAGCGAAGTAAAAGTACAGTTTTGTTGTTAAAAATGTACTCCAGTTAAAGTACCCACCTTTAAATCTACTTTTAAAATGGAGTAAATGTAGTTTGTTATCATCCACCTCTGCCTATGAAGTTCTTATATGTAAACATAATTCAGTTTGATGTTGACTGCTGTTGCTTTGTGTTGCATGCATGGAAGTGGCTTATTGAATATGGAAAAGCATGAATTTTCTTACTGGGCTGATGTTAACGTAATTTACTTCAGTGCAGCTGCATTAGTTTTCACTTTAATTTAAGAGGATTCTTTGAGGTTAGAGCAAAATCATGTTAATTCAAAACAGACATTTTGTGTTTTTAAACATACTCTCAGTGTATTACAAGTACGATTACAAAGTAGCAGGGACTGGCAACTGAATACTACCATCTAAATGCATCTAAATGAAATTGTGCAGACCTTCTGTTCAGTGTTCATTGAATAGTTTTGTGTCGTTGTTGCACAAGGGGAAAAAGTGTTTTCTGGATTACAGCCACTGCTATTGCTCTTAAGGATCTGCTGTCCTTTGTTCAAAAACTAGAGTTATTTATTAAATATATTTTTTTTTATTTATTAGTTTTTCTGGAGGAAGATAGGGAAATTTGTAGCTCAGCAAGGAGGACAGAAGGTGGAACTCTTTTCTTTTGAAACAGCTCTGGCCCCTTTAACCCAACCACCCTCTCACACAGACATGCACATTCACAGTTTCAACTGTAAAGTGGAGGCAGGAATGTTAACAAGCTTAGATTTTTGAACTTGCACAAAAGCTGACATTTAAGATGATGCTTTAAAATTTAGCCCATCCCACAGGACGTGTTCCTCATCCTAATACAGATGCTTTCACCGATTTCTCACAGTTACCTTGTTCCTGTTTTAGGGGTCTTTGGTCAGATTTGGATTTTGTTTGGTTAAACCTAGAAAAAAAAAAGACTATTTTAGTTTTTAATTGGGATTAATTTTGTTTTTAAGTAAAGAAAATGTTGGAAAATATTATGCATGAGGATTTTCAGTTTAAATTAAGTAAATTAAATGTTAAAATGATCAAATTGCATCACTCAAAATAGGCAATGTCTTAAATTTTGTACACAAGAGATGCAAATGTCTTGATTTTTTTCTTTTTCTTTTTTGACCCTAAACTTTTGAAAAGTAGTAGTACTTACCCATGATAATGATTATAAGAATATAATTTTAATGATTATAACAAAATTTAGACACACTAACATTTGCAAGCCATTCATTTGAGCTATACTGAGCTATCATTCCCTTATTTCTCATTTTATAACAAACTCAGTCTCTCACACATAGACGGTTAGCCACTAACAACTCTAGAGGGAGGAGAGAGCTGGGGTTGGAGCCCAGATTTCATGAGACTGAAACAGTTACACTCTACAGAAAAGAGCAGGCCGACTGGAAGCAAACCTTTTGGAGGTCTCTATTTAAACTGAATGGACAATTCCGCTGTCATAGAAGTAAAGGAATAAGAACATGGACAAAAAGGATATAAGATAAAGGAATTAAATCTGACATTTTTGTTTGCTCATCTTCACCTATCAGGAGATCTGTCTTCATAAGGAGGATTTTCTAAAGAGCTGCACACAGAAGTGTGTAATTATTGAGTTGCAGCGCACTCATGGTACCTTTTAAATATCCTAACCTGTGAAATAGAAGACTTTTGTTGGTTTTTGAGACCTTTGGTGAACTGAGTGAGTCTGCTGTTTGGATTACTGGAGCACATGTTCCCACTGAAGGATGGATACATACACACACTGAATGGTTCTCTAGCAGAGACTGAATGTCCACCACATGCAGAGAGTAATCCATCTCGTCTCTGGCACACACACACACACACACACACACCTGGCTGTAATACTGCTTTTTAAAAGTTCCTGGCTGGTGGTGACTTGGCTTTTTAGATGTAATGTGTGTTGTTGCATTTCAGCTGGTTTGATTTTGTGAATTGAGTCTCTGTCAGATTCAGTTTGTGCAGCTGAATTTAAGTAGGGTATTTTTTTATATAGTTGGGTTTTGTAGGATCAACTGTGGGATTTGAGATTGGTTTGGTGTCAATTTGTGTCTGTGTAGGGAGTTTTTTTTTTTTCTTCTTCTAGGATTAGGTTTTATTTTGTTGCTGTTTCATTTCAATGTTATGTTAATATAAATTAATTTTTTATTATATACAATTTCAATAAAATTACTGATATATTTTTAGTTATCATTTGCTATCAGCTCAGCATGACTAGTGTTGATTTTTCAGTAATGTCATGTTTTAAATAGAAATAACATTGCAGATTTCCTGGCAAAATGTCAGATGGAAAATTCTGACACGCACCCAGAATTGAGTCTTTGATTTGTACAGCTGTTTATAAATTTTAGATCATGTTCTAGATTATGTTGTCGGTCACCACTCTGGGATTGGTTTGGGTTTGTTATTAAAATTAATGAATGTGTGTTGCGAATCAGTTTGGCCCACCCTTTCACGGTTTTGAGGCGATGCATGACTCATTCCTGCCTTTGAGAAGTTGCATAACAAATTAGGCTGCTTTGCACCATGAATTTATGAAAAATAATTATGGTGATCTGTTCCACAGTGAAACTGCAGTTTGTTGTTGTATTTGTTTATAAAGAGTAAGAGGAGGTGTGTGTCCTTTTGCATCCCAGGACCTCATGGGGTTTTATTAGCGTGGTTGGTTAATCATTCCTAAACCTTGGCTGACCTTTCAGATTCCTACAGACACCTTCGTTTGAAAATCCCTTGGTCGTGCTCTTCCAGGTCCTGCTTGCAACAAAAAAGTGGGAGTATAGAGTGTCGAGACTGAGCCCACCTTCTCCGACACGCTCACAAACACTCGCAGATTTATCTCCTCAATGCTTATCTGAGGAATCTGCATACTTTAGAAAAGTGTTCTCAAACTCCTGCCTAACTCCTTCGTGATTTTACTATTATGTGTTTCACAAAACGGAGCAGTTGAGGAAAATTAAAAACATGGACTCTGACTCAGACTCTCCGTTTAACTACTCATGGCCATCCTTCCCGAAGATGAGAATCCGGAGACGGACATCAAAAGCAGGTAACTAGAGATAGTTTGTACGAATGATGCATGCAACAAAGACACACAAATACAATGCATAGACAGCCTAAAAGTCTTTGATTGTCTCACATGACTTCAGTTTGTGTGATTTGTCAATTGTTTCTGGTCTGTGGTGCAGGGCAGCTTTACAGGCTTAATTCAGCAATGAGTCAGAGCTCAAATAGCTGGTTCTGGTTTTGTACAATGGGAATTTCGAGCCAGGCTTGCAGTGAGATGTTTTTAATATGACATTACAGTGGTTATTCTGCTGGTATTGGCCTTTCATTTCTCACCTCAAAAATGTGTATAGTCATCCTGACTGAAAATGCTGTATTCAGAGGAACTATCCAAGGATAAAAGAAAAACTGCCTGTCGCAGGTCAAATTAAGTGAGTCATCATTAATCATTTGAAAGCCAAACTGCATTATCCAGCTTTTGGAAACCAGTTATTGTGTTAGTAGGCTTTAGATCTGCTTTTGAGTTGATGGGCACACATGAACCCTGTGATTCCTGCAGATGTTTGATTCACCAAGTGATCTGAATGAGTAAAGTGTGTGTGTGTGTGTGAAGTTGACGTCAGTATCTGGTTTTTCCGTTGTTGTTGGAAGGCCTTCACATGCATACTTCATGACGGGGTGCCACGGCAAGTTATCGGAATCTCACTTTCACTTACCAAGACCCACACAACTGATTATGTGCCAACATATACACATCTTTCCCTTGAAAATGATGAAAATCTTGGTGTGTTTGTTTGACAGTGTCGGTAGAAGTTTTTGTCATGTGAATGGATAGGTACATGTGTAAGTTTGTGTTTCTGCACATAGCTGTAAAGGTCGTTACAAGTGTGTGTGTGTGTGTGTGTGTGTGTGAGAGAGGCTGAATGTCTGTTTCTTCTATTTTCTTTACACACTGCACCACTTGGACTGCATTGGGACCACAAATTTTGTGTGTGTGTGCCCAGAAGATAATTTATTATTCAGAGGTTTCTTCTTCATAGTTTAGGATGTATTAATGGAGTTCTTTATTTAAGTTATTAGCAGATTTGCTTAAATAATTGCTCACTTTTCTAAGTTGCTTCGAAAGTATAAATAAAAGTGGTAAAAGCGAAAGGATAAAAGTGTCTGCTAAATGAATTAATCTAAATGTAGGTGATATGGTAGAGGTCTGTTATACTCATCAAGCCTGCATTTATTTGAATTAAAAACACAGTAAAAACAGTAATATTGTGAAATATTATTACAATATAAAATCACTGTTTTCTATTTTAGAAATGAATTTTCAACAGCCATTACTCCAGTCTACAGTGTTACATTATTCTAATAAGATGATTTGGTTCTCAAGAAACATTTCCAGTTCAAATGAAGACCTTTTATTTGAAATATAAATATTTTATAATGTTATACATTTCTTTACTGTCACTTTTGAGGAAATTAATGTGTCCTTGCTAAATAAAAGTATTCATTTATTTCTCAAAAATATATATTTTTGGATCTCACTGCAATATAAATGCACAGAGACATATAGAGTTAACTGTGCAAAAGGAAAGCAAAAGCCTTCCTGAAAATGAAACCGAAAATTCAACGGCCATAAAGAGACCATGCTGTTGTGCTATTTTCTGTTTTACTGGTTTCTTCTGCCATCTTGGCATTCAGAGGTTGTCAAAACACTTACGCACACAAATTTTCCAGAGAACGGAACAAAGGCAGCAGCATGTGAAGTGACAGCTGTTATTTACATTATTGTTTTTATTAGCTAACTTATAAATATCACTGACACTGCATTTCCATCCAGTTGTATTGACACACACATCAGTTTGACAGCGTGTTTTGTTTTGACAGAGAAGCTGTGTTCCTCTCCTGGCTCCTGCACTCCATTTCACCTTCATTCCTCAGACGCTGCTGCCGTCAGGCTCACAGCCATGCTCAGAGGCTCCGCTAAGGTCAGACGCCACACATATCGCTGCTCCTACAAATCAGCTCACTCAGTATGCCAGATCTGCAGACAGTCAGCTGTAACGTTTTTCATCCAAATCCCATCTCCTCCCTTCATTTACTGCCTTTATCCTGTGATTGATCTCTGTGAAAGTCTTAGGGAAAGTCTTTATTTGATCTTGGAACGTTGTAGCCTGAATCTTAAGCCACAACTCTTCTACTGCCACAAAAGCCTTTAGTTTGACATTATTAAAGACTTGCCGCTATGGTTTATGAGACGTCAGGCTTCATGTGTAAATTCTTAGACCCAGTGACAAAATAGCCATTTTATTGAGTCTGACTATATTAAAGAGAGAGTTCACCCAAAAATGAAAATTCTGTCATCATGTACTTGCCCTCATGTCCTTCCAAACCTGTATGATTTTATTTCTTCCATTTAATACAAAATGTGCAAATGAAAGTGATGTTTTGGACCCCATTGACTTTCACTGTATGGACAAAAATAGTTGAAATTTTTTTCAGAAGAAAGTAAGTAATACAGGTTTTATCAGTGCCATGAGGGTGAAAAAAAAAAATCATTTTTGTGTGAACTAAATCTCTGTTGCTGCTTATTACTTAATACTTCTTCTGCTTATAATTTTCTTAGAACATATCTTTGTATATGCATATGTACAAATATTGCATATTGCATTTGTTTTCTCTTCTGATATAGGACAGTGACCTCAACATGAAGTACGCTGTTTCAGGTGTCACAGAGGACAGCTCTGGGACAGATAGTGGTGTGTGGCGAATGTCAGATACGGGGGTCTTGTCACCAGGGATTGTAGATATGCCTCCAGCTATTAAAGATGATGAAGGGCAGAGAGGACGGCAACACGCTTCTCATTCTTTCTCTCCCACCTCTCCTGCGGGACTGATGCTGGATAGACTCATGCGTGCCACACGACCTGCTGAATTGACATATAACAGCTCAAACTCACCTACAGAGTCATGTGACCTAAGGTAAACATGCTAACATTGATGTTTTGTTTTGACTGTCAGTTAATTGCAGGAGGTGTTTAAATTTTGACTCTGTACACTTTATACACTACCATTCAAATGTTTGGGGTCGGTAAGATTTAAAAAAAAAAAAAAAAAAAAGTTTCTGAAAAAAATATATTACACTTACTGAGGCTGCATGTATTTGATCATTAATACAGAAATACTCTTCAAAATATATTTAATTTGTTTAAAGGGATAGTTCACCCAAAATAGAAAATTCTGTCATTATTTACTCACTCTCATGTTGTTCCAAACCCGTAAGACCTTCGTTCATCTTTGGAACACAAATTAAGATATTTTTGATGAAATCTGAGAGCTTTCTGACCTTCCAAAGACAGCAAGGGTACTACCATGATCAAGGCACAGAAACGTAGTGAACATCATTAAAATAGTCCATGTGACATCAGTGGTTCAACCGTAATTTTATGAAGCTATGAGAATACTTTTTGTGCGCCAAGAAAACAAAAAGATTTTATTCAAAGATTTCTTTGAACACACCTGTGCTGTGCCTTGTTTGCAAGCAGAAGAATGCACACACAGAAAGTATTCTTGTAGCTTCATAAAATTATGGTTGAACCACTGATGTCATAAGGACTGTTTTAACAATGTCCTTACTACTTTTCTGGGCCTTGAACGTTTCAGTTGCATTGCTATCTATGGCAAGTTCAAAAGAACAGCATTTATTTGAAATGTAAATCTAAATAATAAATAATCAAATGTAGTCTTTAATGTCACTTTTAATGAAGTTAAACGCATTCTTGCAGAATAAATGTATCAATTTCTTTCCCCCCAAAAAAAATTTCCAACCCCAAACTTTTGAATTGTAGTTTATGTCCTCAGTTTATACTTGAAGTAGTCAAATCAGGCACATGTCAACATGGACAGGTTGCATGACATGAGAAAATGACTCATACATTAAATGCAGGTTCACTTACATCTAGAGCAAACATGGTTTGTGCCAACCTCGTGTGTTTTGCACAATGAATTCTTGGCTGCCGAGAGCATGAACCCATCAGTCTGATGAATTTCACTGGAAAAAAATTTAAGGACATTTTGTTTACTCGTGTACAATAACAAATTTGAACTGTATTGGGCACCGCTTTCTTTCTGAAGCAAAAACTTCTGCGGTAGAAGAACTGTGAAACTGGACACGCAAACAAAAAACAAACCCGGGGCAAACTGAGAAGTTACCTGGCCCTGTTTGCTGGATGTATTTGCCCTATAAAGCAGGAATGCAGTTGTTATGCATAAGCCCAGAATCAATTTGAAAAATGTTTCCATGATTTAAAACATTTGCCTTGTTGTGGGATTTCAGCGTAGTTGGAGGAGCGTTTGTGGGAAACACAAAATGTATGAATTATTTACAAAGTGTAAGTGATGCTCGTCTCACTTACAGTGGTTGTTGAGAATTTTTAGAAGTCCACTCCTCTCTTTAAGCCCGAGTCTGGTGGCCTTGGAAATGGACAGCGAGGAGGATGATGATGATGACATTTTAATGAAGAAGCCCCTCCCCCAGCCACAGCCTGAGCTCAAAAACAGCGCAGATGATCGGCCTATGTTTAGCCCCGCCCCTGATCTTACCTGCACGCGTTCTCACTCCGCCTCCTCTGCCTGTAACCCCACCCCTGCAAAGGTACCACAACAAATTATGCACAAATACAGATATCTGACTACAGATGCTACACATGATAAATTTTACATTTTTGAGCACTGTGAGATGGAAGCTGAGTGAAAATGTTAATTATTTCTTTTTTCAGGATATTGAGCAGGGCATCCGTCTTCGTTCATATTCCTACACCTCCCCCAAAATCAGCCTCTTGCCTCCACGCTTCAGTAGGGATGCCCACCCTCCACCCACCGACCTCAACCAGGGTCAGATCCTTTTACCTTTCACTGTCCACCTCTCACTTTGCTTGCATTGTGTCCCAAATGATGTGTGTTTTTGCCAAAGTTAGCAGATGACATGAACTCAAGTCAAATGTGAAAAAATCAGGATGGATGGGTAGATTATTCTTATTTTTTTTACATACAGGTTATAATAATACTAGATAATCACAGGACATAAACGAAAGTCCAGTTATTCAGAGATCACATATCAGGTTTCTGAAAACATCATTGTTTTTTTCTCATTGGTGAGAGTGACTGAGCATAGTCATAACATCTCTTGTATTTCCTGTCTAGTCCGTTTTAAGCAAGATGAGCTTTTAAGGGATGGTAGGATTTGTAACTCATTGAAAATTGAGTATTTTCTTTTGGTTTTATTTTTTTTATAGCAAGATCAGAACATTTATTTATATAAGACCTGTTTGACACTGTAAGTGTAAGCAGTGCATACATATTTATGTCAGACCCTACCATTTAAAACATTCACACACTGCATTGTGCGGTAAATCAGAATTCAGATCATTTGTGGTTTATTGTTGTAGGGTTTGTGTTCTGGTCTGTGTAGATTTGTAGTTCCATTTGGATGTAAATCAAGTAAATTTATATTTAATGATGATCAAGTTCACATACACTCACAAACACTCCCAATAATGATTTATAAGTTACTTAATGTAATATGTAATGTAGCAACCCAGATTTTTTTTTCTTTTAAGTGCTGTCGTAAAAGAAGAACACAGTGCTGTTATAGTCACTATTCTGCCTTGGTTATTCACTGCTTACATACACAGTGTGAAACAGGCCTACTTTCTTACTGTGTCATGGATATTAAGCTCAAATTTACAGTATTTATCTCATGATCTCCTTTTTATCTTTTGTTTTTTTCCTCTTTAAAATGGGTGTAACTACAAAAATTAGCTTGTGTGTAATGCCCTCAGATGATCTGCATCCAGTGAGTCAGCGTATCTCCCAATAATTGCCAGTTTCTGGTGCTGAATGTCATTTGGCAGCATCATCAAGCCTGTTCTATTCCATTCATCCACGGCTGTTTAGTAGATTATTAATGTTTATAGGAAATTTCTGATGATATTCCTTTCTGGTTCTAAATCTGTAGAATAATTTATGGACACCAACATAATAGCTGAACGTAATAGCCTTTACACTTGATCATGGGTTGCACTTTACACTTGATTACTAACAAAACTGTAGTGAACAGACACACACTGCTAACAAATATACTCACAACCAAGTAGCTAGCCAATGTAGACAGCTTTTTTGGGCATCATCCCTGCTGGAAACACCAATTCAAGATTGTAATTGTGTTTTTTAGCGCATGGTAGCTGGTCTAAACTGTTCTGAAGCTTATAAACCATCATGGATCAGCAATCCATCTTCTACATCGTCTAACCAGCTTCAGGTGGTCAAGCCGGTTCATTGTGGCAGGTAGTCAGCCAAAGATGAGCTTCAAACAGCCAATGACCAGCTAAGACAAGCTAACCAACTACCATGTTCCAAAACACAGCTGCACGCTTAAGTTGGATTTTCTAGCAGGGATAGGCATGTTTGAATGTTCGGTTTTGAGACACTGCTTGATGATCCAGCCATCATAAATAGTGGATCAAATCATCAAATCACCTGTTGTTGGCTCTTTCTGCTATAACATTTCATAATTTATGCAAATCCTTCCATTCAAAACCAGCACAGTATGTATGTGTAGAGTAGTGCCGGCTGTAGTGAGTGTCATGTCCGCTGTGTCCTGTAGATGGCGCCCTCTCCAGCAGCAGTGGCAGCAGGTCTCTCCTTCAGGCACTGTCTCTGTCTAAATCTCTGTCTCTGCTCAACCCTGTTAGTAAGTACGGCCGTGCCTTCTCACCCGCCTCTTACGCCGCACGCTACTAACTAGCACAACACTTCTGCTGCTGAAAGCACTCTGTGTTTATTTGGCAGAAAGTGATTTCTGAAAAAGGATGGGCTTTTGTGTTTGTATAATGTGTCAGTGTTTATATATTTGTCAATATTTATATTTTATTTTATGTCAATTTTGTTTGAATTATCTAAAAACGGTTTTAATAGTTTTAGTTTTCGTTAACGATAATAACACTGGTCTGGTGTGTGTACATTATGCGTGAGGTTATAAATCTCCATGGCTTGGCTTTGCTTGCTGGTTGTGGAAGCGTAATTGCAGTGCGTCTGCCTTCACCCTCAAGGGATTTCATCATTATTTGATAAGTTGTTGCTGGAAAGGAAGGATAGTGTCATCAGTCTGTAGATGAATTTGTTTAGAAAATCTATAAGGAAACCTGTTGTAAGTTCTCAGATGTGTTTCATCAAAAAAGTGGTCTTGACAGAAGCAATCTAAATGATAAAACCACAATTTTAGAGTATAATCTTTATATCAACACCTATATTCTCTTTTCCACAGAACATCGTGCCTGCAGCACATCAGAGCAGCCTCAAGAGAAAAGGTAACGCAGGCCTCTAACAACCTGTCATCTCCACTGATCACTGTATTAGATATTAACCAGGGAATAAAACTACTGTATATTAAGAAGAATTGTCCAGTGTCCCTGACAGGGTGCTCTCTGTTGATTTGAAGGATGTGGCACCTTTTTCAGGTGGCAACCTTTCCAAAGTGAATGCGTGTATAGTGTTTTTTTTTTTCGTTTTGTTTTTGTTTAATGAGCAAAAAATATGAATGTAAGTGGACTCAAAGATATGCATGTTGTAACTGGTGACTGACATACAGTATGTCCTATTGCAGCTCATATATCATCATCGTCCATATCTGTCAACTTATTTCCCTGCAGTATGTTTTTTCTCACTGTTTTTTTACAGCAAAGCACAATAGCGCCCTCCATGGACAGTATGCATGTGTGAATATATTAAAATGTAAATGTATGTATCTGCTGTGTGTGTGAACACTCAGAGTGCTGTACTGTACCTCTATAGGGAGTTAAGGTTTCGTAGACGTGCTCAGTCGGCTGATGATGAGACCAGTGCAGAGCTGGCCAACTCCCTCCAACACCTCACACTCTCCGAATTCCTCAAAGAGTATGTCAGTACAGAGCCCCAGTAGCCCCAAAACACCAGCAACACCTTTGGCATGATTGTCTTAATAACCTAACTGGAATGCACTGTCACCCACTGGCATGAAATCATGAATAATGCTTCTTAATGTTTGTGAGATAACTCCAAATGATGCTGTCACTTCACTGTGTTGACACTAAAATATGTAATAACACTGTTTGTGAACCTAACTTTGGTCCTTGTCTCAAAACTCACCTCCCACCAAGCAAAGATTTCTAATCAGGTGTGTGTGAAATGCAGAGAATGTCCGCACTGCTCAGGTGGTATGTCCTACTTATTACACAGAGACCGATGACTAATTATTCATTTTCCTGTTGCCAGGAAAAGAATGCATGACTTAGCCTGAAACAAATGCATTAATGAAACTACCCAGCCACTGCATCGGTCTGAAAGTAAAAGCTGTGTTATCATTAAACACTCACTGGATAGGCATGTGTTTGTGATTATAATGAACACCAGGTGATTAATAGAAGTGGGCTTTTGTGTTTCAGGATTGAGGAAGAGGAATGGGACAAATATATCATCCCTTCCAAAACAGAGTCAGAAAAATACAAAGTCAGCCGCACATTCAGCTTTATAAAGAGCCGGATGTATAGTACTCGCAACAAGAACAAGGTAAAGATACATGTTATGCATACTGTATATGTATGTATACACTGCTTTTCCAAACATTTGGGGTCAGTAAAATAATACTTTTATTCAGCAAGGATGCATTAAATTTATCAAAAGTGACAGTAAAGCCATTTATAATGTTATAAAAGATTTCAATTTCAAAAAAATGCTGTTAGTTTTTGAGAACAAAAATAGCATTCATTAAAGTTCAGTAAAGAATCCTGAAATAAAACAAGCATCATGGTGTCCACAGAAATATTAAACAGCAAAACAGTTTTCAACATTGATAATAAAAATACATGTTAAAAATTAAAGTAGAACATTTATTTAGAATTTTAATAATATTTCACAATATTACATATAAGGAGTATTTTCTAAGCAACTGTTTCTTCCTGATTTTTGCACACAATATTGTTTAATAACCATTCAGGATGGATGAAAAAGACAACCAGTTAGACCAAAAAACAACCAGAAGTGTCTCTTTTAATCATTAAACCTTCTTTTGGCTGTAACTGTTTTACCAGCAGCAAACTCTCCCATGGTCTTTTTTTTTTTTTTTTTTTTTTTTTTTTTTTTGCGCCACACAAGCATGTCAGACTTGGATTAACTTAACAAGCAGAAAACATTTAGAGATTAAAATGTTGAGTTTAATGTGCAGTCGTGGCAGGTGGTGATGTGGACTGTCAGTGATCTGATGGCTTTCCTGTGGTTCTTTAAGGGGAAAGGTAAAGAGAGAGAGACCAAAGACAAGCAGGTCAATGGACACCAGTTCACAGCAGGATCTGTCCTGGGGTCGACACTTTGTGAGATCTGCGGCAAGCCAGCTTCTGGGAAAGAGGTCCTCCACTGCACATGTGAGTTTGTTTAATTGGAAACATATCTTAAATAATAAAACTGTCATAGGTTTAATCTTAAAAAATGTACTGTTTCTTGCAACATGGAGGTATGTAATGAGTCGTTTAATTTGATCTATTTTTGTGATTTGGAAAATTTGGAAGGTCTTGGAAGTCTGCCATGTGTAATGTAATAGGTGTTTTTCTGTATTATATATTTATGTTGTTTCTTCAGATTTGTTTGTTTCTCTTGACTCCTAGACTGTGCAGTGAGTGTCCATAAGGGCTGTAAGGACTCATCTACGTCATGCCTGAAGGTGGACTGTGCTTGCGTTTGCACGTTTTTTTCCTCTTGAACTGCATCTAAGTCTAATAGATAGCCTAAGTTTAATATTTAAACCTAGAGACATGTTTGCCCATGTTTGGTCAGACACAAAGTACTGAGGCTCTGTGATGAGTCACATTGTTACAATACAAGAACACTTGTAATAAGTGTAACAAATAAGGAAGTAATGTTACATTTAAAAAGAGAATGTAATTTAATAATACTCTCTTTTACAGAAACCTCAAGACAAATATTCTGTTATGACAGTAAAAAGCAGGACAGCATCCCTCCCTCAGAGTGAGTTTTACCAGCTTTATAAAACATGTGAAAGAAAATTGATATAACTCCAGCTCTCATCTCATTGAACTCCTTAACAGAGGTTTTTTAGGCAGTTATACTTTTGTCTTGGTTTTGCTCTCAACTTCTTGTCTGTCACATTTAGATTTTATAGTGCGTGAAGGTTCCTCCTCGTCCTATCAGATCCCCACCTCGGCCTCTCTTCCTGTGATGACATCACGAGACTCTACTCCACTTCCTTGCCCTCTTTCTAGAAGTGTGCCTGCAGTCACAGAAAGGTTCAAAACTCTTACTGTGTTATAATATTCAACCAAAAACTAGCTAGATAAATGAATTGTAAATGTTAATGACCCATATACTGTGATGGGCTCAATCTCAAATATACTACAAATCAACTCTGCAAATGAGATGAATTTTTGTTTGATACTGTTGTGATATTTGTTCCCTTTTAAACTATTATTAAAATATTGTCAGTTAAAATGTGCCTTTTTTGTCTAAAAATAACTTCAGCATTCTTATTTATTTTCAGTTTTACAGTTTCAAGCATAATATGGAAGTGTATGTAGTCTCAGCACACTACAAAAGAGTTGAAGTTGACTAAATTTTATCATTTTATTTAATCTGTAAATGGTGAATAATTGCTACTTGACTTTAACTGTTTGGATATGCAGTGGTTGGATGGGCATTACAATAAGCAAAGACCGCATAAGTGCCCAGATTTTGTATTTATGGAAAGGAGCAAGAGTGTTTAAGGTTCCTTAGGGTCATAATTAATATTTATGACATTTTTTTTCCCCATCAGGCTTAGTGGTAGCCCAGAAGCAGATAGTGACGCCCCCCTGTGGCGGAACCACATCCAACCAGAGGAGCTCCTCCAAACCATGGAGTCCTCAACATCCACTGATTCATCCCTTATTGAAGGTAAAAAACAGCTGAACATTTGATGGAGGACATTACCAGTGAAGTAACTGGTTTTCCTACCCCAACTCAACATGCATAAAACACAATAATTTTACCTTAACAGTTGAGAGGAAAGTAGACATCTTTTGTTTGTCCTACATTTCCATAGACTCTGTAGATTCCCCCCTACAGTATGAGCTGGTAATGAATGCTGTGGATTTGGAGGCGGAGTCATGGAGCCTAGCGGTGGAGCCCCAGTTCTGTAAGATGCAAGAAAAACGCATCATCAAGAGACAGGATGTCATTTACGGTCAGCTAAAACTCACTAAAAATGTTTTGTTTGAATAAGTTCTGTACATCATTTGAAAGTGTTTTGAACTCTTGGTCTTACTCAGAGTTCATGCAGACCGAGCTCCACCACGTACAGACGCTCATGATAATGGCGGAGGTCTTTAGGCGGGGAATGTGGGAGGAAGTCGGGCTGGATGTGGACACTAGTGGTCGGATTTTCCCTTGCTTAGATGAGCTGCTTCTCCTCCACCGTGACTTTCTGTCAGCGATGAGGGAACGGAGGCAAAGCTGCGTTCAGCCCAACAGCAGCAAGAACTACCTCATTCACCGTGTGGGTGACATTTTTCTGCAGCAGGTACATTAATTATAGTAGTTGTGTATGATTCTGTATGAGTACACAATTCAAATTCAGTGTCCTCATCAATAACACTTACAATGACACTACAATAAGGTTGCATTAGTTTATGTTAGTTAATGCATTAACATTTACTAGCAATGAACAATACATTTGTTACAATATTTGTTAATCTTTGTTTAACATTAGTTAGTTGTTAGTTCACATTAGTTCAGGTTGGGGTGGATGATATGACCAAAATATCATCATATAGTTACAGTATTTTTGCTTTAAATCAGGTCTTTATGATATCAAACTTTTTTTATACCATAGAAATTGCATAATTCTTGTCACCAGTGGCAAAAAACAGTCACAAAAAAACTAATACTAGCATACAACAACAAAAAAAACCCCACAAACTCAAGCTCACTGGAGACAGTCAGAGATTAAATAAGAGTAAGAAACTAACAAGCAATTGGACAAAAAACTACAGTAGAACAAATAAATAAGATATTAATACATTGTATAAAGTAATGAAATGTATAAAAACACTGCACATTCTTCACTGTGTAAATTAAATATATATTTTTTCTTATTAAAGTTGCAAAAGTGATTTAGTCAAAGTAGTGAGAGATTTTCTCTCTTTTGTGGTTTGATTAACATGAAAGACAGACAGCAGGAATATTAGACTGCTGTCACTTTAAGAGCTGCCTGGATCCAATATACTGTTACACATGTGACACGTCTTCTTTCTCAGCTGTTTGCTTACACTTAAGACCTAAATTACTGTGTTTATGAGGATACTTGCAAAGATTGCCCATCTTTACAAGTGTGTGTGTATTTAACTGTTCAAGGCCTGTAAAGCAGCAAAAATAACGCTCTCTATGAGCACTGTCTTCATGTACTCGCACTTATAGCTTAAAATCACTTGTTTTTTAAACCATAAGGCTTAAAAACAAGTGCAAATAGCACAGCAATGTCGCATGAGCGTGTAACCACGATAGTGACAATAGTTGAAAATCTCTACCGTGTCTCTCTGTATATCGCCCACCCCTAGTTTAGGTTCTCAAAATAACATTAAGGTTAAAAAAATACATTAGAATGACTTTTTATTGTTAGTTCGAAACCTTATTGCAAGCTGTCAAGTCAAATATTTTTCAGTGAATCAGTTGAGGCAGTTGACTGTCTGCTAAACTACCAAAGTATGAAGCATCATTGGAGAAATTAACTAGCTAGTCATGACTGTCCACATGTCACACTAACATGAAACTATGCTTGTAACCACAGTTCAAGAGCTGTAGCTCCAACCACAGCTGTTGTTGGTATTGATATTAAGTATGGAGTACAGTACATCATATATGTGTGTCTGTGTTCATCATAGTTCTCCCAGGAGAATGCAGAGAAGATGAAGCAGGTGTATGGTGAGTTTTGCAGTCGTCACACAGAAGCGGTCTGCTACTTCAAAGAGCTTCAGCAGCAGAATAAGAGATTTCAGGTCTTCATCAAAGTAAGAGCCAAATCACAAAATGACTGTATCAATCATGTTTTGATGTATTATGGATGCTTTTGGCAGCACTGAATTTCAGTTAATCTGATCTTTTTGGTTCCACAGCAACAGAGTAGCAACTCGTTGGTAAAGAGGCGAGAAATCCCAGAATGCATTTTGTTAGTGACGCAGCGAATCACAAAGTATCCCGTTCTCCTGGAGAGAATACTGCATTATACAGAGGGTATTTTTCCTCACCCACAGTACTTACTGTACATACACACAAAATCAGATCCAAACCCAAACATATACTGTGCATACACATTCGTTTAGACTTTTTCTTTGTTTCAGAGGGCACAGAAGAGCATGCTGACCTGTCTCGTGCACAACTCCTGATCCGAGAGCTGATCTCCGCTGTGGACCAGCGCGTGAGTCAGTACGAGCAGAACCAGAAGCTGAGTGAGGTCCTGGGCCGCATGGAGAACAAGTGTTCGACTAAATTAAAGAGTGGTTACACTTTCCGCAAGCAGGACATCACCAGTGGCAGGGCTCTCCTGCACCAGGGGCCGCTGCTCTGGAAGACAGCTACAGGAAGACTGAAAGGTGAGACAATGAATTGTCACAGTATATCACACAGTAGTCAATAGAAAGGATGTATGAACAGCCATTTGTGCTCAATTCTTATCTGGCTCGGTAGATGAAAGGTCTGGCTACATTATTTGATTGTTGTGGTCATCCACAGATGTTCTGGCATTTTTGCTGTCTGATTCATTGGTGTTCCTTCAGGAGAAAGATCAGAAATTCATCTTTGCTGCTGTGGTTGGTTTTTGAGATTACTATGCATTTTCATCTTCATTAAACACATTACAGTTCAAAAGTTTGGGTTAATAAGATTTTTAAAATGTTTTTTGAAGAGGTCTTATATACTCATCAAGGCTACATTTATTTGATTTTAAATAATGGTGTTCTATTTTAATATTTTTGAATATTTTATTTCTGAATTTTCAGTAGGCATTACTCCAGTCTTAATTGTCACATGATCCTTCAGAAATCCTTCTAATATTCTGATTTACTCGAGAATCGTTATGTTGAAATCAGTTGAGCTGCATAATATTTTTGAGAAAACATACAATTTTTTTCAGGATTCAAAAGATTTTAAAGGCATTATAATTTAATGACACCAAACTTTTGAGTAGTAATGCACTCATTTGTATGCAAGTAATACATTTTTATAAGTGTGGCTTCAATAATAGCTTGTTTTTGTGTAAATGAAATGTTTGATGCTATGTTATGTTGTCTTACTCACCTACTCTGTTTCTCAGGACCAGAAGCCTCCAGTGATCTCTCTCCAGAAGCTGATCGTGCGTGAGGTGGCCAATGAGGAGAGAGGCATGTTTCTGATCAGCGCATCTTCAGCTGGGCCTGAGATGTATGAGGTGCACGCCGCTTCTAAAGATGAACGCAATGCCTGGATGAGACTCATCAGAGAGGCTGTGGAAAGGTGTGTAGTGACAAGGAATGGAATATTTCATACTTGATTTTTATCTTCAAGGGCAGCTGAGAGGGGAAAAGAAAGCTGTGTGTCTGATTATACTAATTTTAAATTGTATTTGATTTTCTAAGTTGCCCTGAAGAGGAGGATGAAACAACAAGTGAGTCAGAAGAGGAAAGGAGAGTCACGGAAGCAAAGGTCCAAAAGATCCACAGGCTACAAGGTACAACCAACCAGATATGCTGAACCGAAGGACAATAGTTTATAGTAGCTGAAAGTTATATATAATTTATAATAGCTAGAGATATCTCTCCATTTGCATCCCCATTAATCTTTCATCTCAAATTGCTCTGCGGTGCAGGCCATTACTGTGGATATGCAAGAAAATGTCATTGATATGGTGATTGGCTGATGGCACCTCAAGAATGCACACATTCCCTAACCTTTACTGAAATGTATTTGGAGAGCTCTTATAGCATGACTTGTCAATGCATGCACTGACAATATAATCAATCACTGGTAAAATATCTATGTAATGAAATACACAAGATTTGTATGTTGCTTTTATTATTTCATCAGAATACATAGTTGAATAGTGGTTAGTGGTGTAGTTTCTTAAGCTACTTGTGCACATTTTTGTCAGCTAAAGAATAATAGTTATTTTGAACATGACAACCAATCTGCTTCTTTCACAGAGTCTTTGTGTGGCCACGATCACCTCATCTGTGCCAATCTGGAGGAGAAGCTGCACATCTATGCTGAACTGTCAGTCATGGCAGGACGACGTGAGACAGGACCAGAGCCCAGACTGCTGGTACGGCCCAGCACTGAAGACATCCCTCAGGCTGGAGTACTGCTCAGTGCTGCTCTTAAAGAGGGTGAGAGTGCACTGATAATAATAATTGTGGTATAATAATAAATGTTTATTAACCACCAAATCAGCATATTAGAATTACTTCTAAAGGATCATGAACACTGAAAACCTGAGTAATGGCTGCTGAAAATTCAGCTTTGCGATCACAGGAATAAAATATATTAAACCAGAAGAGTTATTTTAAATTGTAGTAATATTTCATTATTGTATGTTGTATTTTTGATCAAATAAATGCAGCTTTGGTGAGCATAAGAGACTTTTAATCATTAAAAAATATCTTTCCGACCCCAAACTTTTGAACGCTCACATATTTATAGACACAATATGCGTCAAGAGGCACTTTTTATGGTCCTTTTCTCTTAATCCACAACACACATAACTGCATGCATAGTAATCCTGCTGTTTCTCTCTCTCCTTATTAGCGGAGAACCTGAAAGCAGCTCTCTCCTCTCAATGTGCTTCTACTGCCACTGTCCCGTCTTGTCTAGAAGAGCAGACCCAACTCGAGCCTTGCTCTCCCTCCTCCCCTCTGCCCCCTGAGAACCCACTGATGGACACCGTCCAGAGAGATGAGGAAGAGTGGAGAGGAGAGGAAGGCTTAAAAACGCAGGCCTTTAATCACAGCTCAGACACTGACCACAATATACACCTAAAGGTAAATGTGTTCTTGTAAACAGTACTTAAACAGCCATTATTTGCACACAGGATTACTACATGAAGATGAATTATGGTAGTATAATGTCACAGCATGATTACCAATAGAAATATACTAATATAGGTAAGAAATATTTAATGTTTTCCATTATCATTGATTTAAATTGCAGCCTTACCAAAAAGGCTGTGTTCAGCATGAGAGGTACAGTCGCCCTGCATGAATAATTCACATTCCTCTTCCACTATCACATCTCATTCTTTATGTTACTAAGTATTAATGAGCTTGAAATAAGAGGAGTCCATTTCACTGCCTCAAGGGTCTCATTTCATTAAAAATAAAAGGAAGAATTAGGCTTTCATTTTCTTGGATCTCTTTTCTGCTGTCGAAGCCGTCTTGCGGTGCACTGCACAGTACGTCATGCTGATAAGGTTTTGTTGTGCTGCTGACATGAGCACAAGGTCATGAAAGAAGATGATCAATATTTAAAAGGTACTTAGATTTTATTGTTACAAAACAAAAGATTCTTGCTTTACTGGAAGTTAAATACATTTTATTTATTTCTTTTCAACATTTATTTACTCTGGGTTTTAAGCTTTAGACTACCAATCATATAAAATTATATTTGTATTCAGTTTAGCTACGGATTTTGGTAAAATTGGTAGGAAAGAACAGACACAGTTGTGTGTCCACTAGGTGGTGCTGTAAACTTAATATTCATATAGGCGGACATAAATCTTGCCTTAAGAGGGCAGACTTGTTTTGTGTTGATTTCAACACAAAAGAGTGTATTTGTTGCAACTCTCTTCCATTTAGACTTATACACTACAGTCCATGAGCAGTATTATTACTGATTCTCTCTTATATAAAAGTAGTATTCAGTCCAACACAACGTTTAATTAACATAGGCAACTACTCAACTTGAAATAAGGTGAATGTAGGGGTATTGCATCCATTAACAGGCATTTTTTCTCATCCTCTCACCTTGTGGGAAGTAATCAGTACTGATGTCTTAATGTGCCCCCCCCCCCCCACACATTACTCAAGCATCCTTGAGTGAACACTTTGCCTTGCTTATTTATAAACCTACTTGGCTGGAAGGCTGTTTCCTCAGGTCACCACCGTCCGTTTCCTGTGCTGTCTGTTGACTTTGTAGATAAAGAACCAAATGGTGTTTGAGTCAACAGATGCTGAAGTTTTTGAATCATGCTTAGGAACCTGCTGAAGTAAACACAACATAGCAGATGTCTGACAAAAAACGTAAATGAAATATCTGTTGTTTGCAATAGAAAGGAACATATGTCTGTAGTGCACACAGCTATACTGTTCTCTTTCCAGGAAGAAGAGACATTGGTTGAAGCTGACTCATAGTTTTGATTTAGAGTTCTTTACTTTCTGTTGCTCATGGTTTGTTTGTTTGTTGTCTTAATGCAGGTGAGTCAGAGTGTGCAGAGCTTGACTCAGCTGCTGTACAGTCTACAGGTGAGCTCATGTCACACAACCACATACCAACTGAAAGAATAATTATAGTGGCCAGGCCTTACGTCAGACACACATAAACACATGACATGACTCACTTGTAATATCTATGTCCAAGCCTTAAATTTCATTGCCTAAACATGTTCGACCAACTATAAAACTCTTATATAATGTGCTGTGGTTTGGATGTATAATAGGTGTTGTAATGCAGGTGATGTGGGACGTAGACGGAAGTGGCACACCTGCAAAAGGCTCTTAGAAGAGATTGGCCTTCTTTTTGAATCGCAATTTTTTTTTTTTTTATTGATATATCCAAGTTACTTTAGATGTCCTTGTCAGAGGGATATATTTGGATGTATTTTTATTGTTTGTGTGTGAGTAGGGAATCATAATAGATCTGTTCAGTCATGATGTCAATTTTTAGGCCAACCTGGAAGGCTAATTTGCCACCGTTCCCTCTGGAATATGTAATTGGTTTTTAGAATAGCTGTTTATGATTTATAAATAAAATAAACTTTGGAAACTTAAATTCCTGTAGAGCTGCTTTGCAACGATTTGTATCGTAAAAAGCGCTATACAAATAAACCTGAATTGAATTGAATTGAATTGTGTTCTTTAAAAACAGTTGATATAAAATTGCTCCACAAGGACTGCAGCTAAGAATATACACTACTGTTCAAATATTTGGGGTCAGGTTTTTATAAAAAATGCATTAAATTGATCAAAAGTGACATTTTTTTCTCAGGTTTTTTGTATGATTATAGTTTTCACAGTCAGCTTTCTCTGAGCATGAATCTGAGCCTGAGCGTAGTTGAGCCAAACCCATCTGTTCCAGGATGGATCGTAGTCTCAAATTGAGTCATTATTCTATGTTAAGATCATATTTATTTGGTGTCTTTTACCTATGCAGTACAGCAGTCTTTATGTAGCTATTTGTTAGAAACTTACATTTTTAGCAACATGTGCTTGAGTTATGACTATAATGTGTTATATAACAAATTGTGAAAGTAATTCTTCAACGTCTTCAAGTAATGTTAACCAAAGACCTTATTTTACTCAAAATCAGAAACTTCTATGCTAAAAACCCATTAGCTATACCAGAGGGAACCATGTATGAAAAATGCTAATTTTCCTCAGGTTTTTACGGCTATAAACAGCTCCATTTAACAAGTCACTAGAGACAGCACGAGAGAAGATGCAGATTGTGTATAGGCTTGAGTATGTTGAGACAAATACTGTACACTACCATTTAAAAGTTTGTGCTTTGTATGATTGTTTAATGTTTTAAAAATCACACTGTGCAAATAGCCCGCCTTGTTGACAGGGGCTATTTGTGCTAATTCCACCCACCAATGTGTGGTTGGGCTGGACAACGTTACAAAAGACGGCCATCAAATCAACGGCTTCAGTGGTGTAGATGATAAAGCTCTTAACGCATTCTTTATGACGCGAGTGACCCGAGTTCGAATCCACCTTTTGACAAACTCATTCTTCTCCCTTTTCACATCTCTGTTCACATCGGAAAGGCATTTATTTTCAATAAAAATGAGGGAAATAATCGAAAAGTTGAAAGTAAAATATCGGGTAGGGAGGGCTTTATTGTCCCAATAAGGCAGCATACATTTAATAATTGTAATAAAAATAATCATTTACACTCAGTACATTATGACCATTTAAAATAGCTGTTTTCTATTTTAATATTTTTTCAAAAATAGTCTATTGCTGTGATGCAAAGCTGATTTGGTGTTCAAGAAGCATTTCTTATTATTATCCATGTTGAAAACAGTTGTGCTGCTTAATATTTTCTGGGAAATGGTGATCATTTTTATTCAGGATTCTTTGATAAGAAGTTCAGTAAAGAGTGTTTATTCGAAATAGCGATCTTTTGTAACATTATAAATGTATTACTGTCTGTTTTGATTAATTTATTGAAACATTGCAGAATCAAATGATTAAAACCTTACTGATCCCAAAATTTTTGAACAGTACTGTACTTGTGGCTGATGATGATGAATTGTCAGATGAACTGAGGGCAGTTGCCTAGTGATGATTTAGTCAAGACTCACTAGTGTTAGCTATTTCAGTGAATAAAGACCCATTGTTAGTAGCAATTAAAAAGATATCTCACCTTTGATCTCCTTTACTTTAAACGCCCTTGCTTTTTGTGAATAGGCTGCAGTCACCATCCAAGACAGTTGCTATGAAGTCCAGAGGCTCCACCTCCTCCTGTTATCAAGCCCCTCCCCTCACCCACACTCCCGCCCACTGCCCATCACTCGCAGCAACCAGACCCTGCAGGAGCAGGAGCGCCAACGGGAGGCGGAGCGCCGGCGAGAGGAGCTGGCGGACGTGACCCGTCTGAGGGGCACCCTGGTACGAGAGCGGCAGCAGTGGGAGCGGGAGTGCCAGGTGCGACAGCTTCAACAGTCTGAGTTGGAGGCGTCACTGGAGCAGAGGGAGCTGGTGTGCCACCAAGAGGAGCAGAGGCTGCAGAGTGAGCGACAGGAGCTCCAAGAGCAGCTGCAGGAGTACCAGCAAAGCCTGGAGAGGCTTCGAGAAGGCCAGAGGAGTGTGGAGAAGGAGAAGGAGAAGCTGGATGCTCAGCGGATGCTGCTGGAGAGTTTGAAGCAGGGCTATCAGCAGAACCTGCCAGCTATGGTTATACCACTGGATGGACAGCAGACACAGGTGATGATCAGTGAGTGGATGGGAATGTGTGGGATTCAGTGGTGGTCTGTGTGATGTGAAATTAAAGCCACCATGAAATCAAAACTGGCAGTTCTTACTTTGTGTGGAACACTGCCATATTTATTATAAATGATTCATCATTATACACCATTAAAAAAAAGGTTGTCCAATGGCCAGACAAATTTCAGTCGCTCCCCTCGTGCAACCTGTCACTCACACGAAAAAATCAAAGCAATCCGCTTGATAAGTTGTGACATATATTGAATACTGCGGGTCCAAGTCTCCACTTTGTTTCAATTGAGAATCTCATCAGTCATTTATGAGCACTGTTTATTTATAGCACACATTTGAGCTAACCTTTTAAATACTCTGTCACCTGGTCAACTGAGATTTAGCTATTAAAGTGATAGTTCGCCCAAACGTTGTTATTTTTGTTTTCTTTGCGCACAAAATGTATTCTTGTAACTTCGTAAAATTATGGTTGAACCACTGATGTCACATGGACTGTTTTACCGTTGTCCTTACTACATTTCTATGCCTTGATCGTGGAAGTACACTTGCTATCTGTGGGAGGGTCAGAGAGCTCTCGGATCTCATTAAAAATATCTTAATTTGTGTTCCGAAGATGAACAAAGGTCTTATGGGTTTAGAAGTAATTAATGACATAATTTTTATTTTGGGGTGAACTATCCCTTTAAAGGTAGGGTAGGCGATTTCAGAAAGGCTAGCGATGGCAAGTTAGCTTTGAAAACAAGATCCCCACCCTCCCTGCATAATCACCATGCAAAGCCACGCCTCCTCCAAAATACACGAATGCGCTCAGGCAGACCAGAGACTATTCTGCGATATGATGAGAGACAGCGTTTGTGGAGGATTGAATGCAACGCTGTCAGATTACCTCATGTTTCATTCACCAGTGAGAAAACATTACAGTGCAAAGTGCATAATATTACAATAATTGCACCTTTAGTTCTTTCTGGAATGCACTGATGACGTCATGTCTGCGCAAACAGGGTGCGCAGAGGTATGCAAATACATATTTTGACATGGAGGCAAAACAGCCTATCGTAATGTTCGGACCGAATATTTTGATTTGACAATTTTATGGTCAGATTTTTATATTTACTGGCTGAATAATAGTATTTTGTTCATTTGAACTAAAACTGAACCAAAAATTCCTTTATGGTGTACTGTAGCTTTAGTGTACCGTGATCATTTTTTTTGAACACCAGCCGACCATTTAATGGAAAATGAATGGATCAAATCATGCAGTGCAATCCATGGTTTTTAGAAACAACCTCTAATGAATGCATTAGTTATGGTTGCTCATTTATCTGTAAGGAGACAATTTTTAGTTCTCCTTTTGCCTTTTCAGCCACGTTTTTGAAAGAAAATGGTTGTCATTTGCATATTCATATTCTGATTGGTCAGTTCATACATCAGAGAAGACTTTTAGCTCTCAGCGTTCTCAGGCTCTCGTACAGTGATTTGAACTTGCTTAGACTAGCACATCTATTTAAAAACCCATATTTATGCATTCGACTTATACACATCAGTGAGAGATTGATTAAAGTAGTTTTAATTTGTTTATTTAGAATGCTTTGTGAGGAATCTGAGGCTGACTTGCCTCCTGTGGTTGACTGCCACTAGTGGCACTAAGGGTGCTTTTGTTTTGCTTTTGGGACTTTGTAGTTTCTGCCTGTTTGTTCATATGCATATATATGCATGTTCTCCGTATCTGTTTGTGTATGTTTGAAATATCCTAAAAGTTATAGCTGTGAGCTGTGGGTATGTCATAAAAGCCTTTGTGCACAGTGTGAGTCTGGAGCCGCAGCTGTCTTCTAAACGCTGAAATATTTCTTTGCTCCTCTGCTCTTTCCTCTTCCCTCCTTTACTCTGTTGCCAAAACACCCAGATAGTGATGTCAGAGGAAAGCTCTCCCAAATCCGCTCTCATCTGACTTTGAAGATGGAACAAAGCTGTCAGTTATGAATTCAAGGATGTGAAGCTATATATTTTCTGTTTTTCTTGATCCCATTTGCTTTTCGTCTTGTAATTCCCTTCTCTTCCATTTTGTTCTTCTTTTTCTTTCTATTCCTTACATATTTCAGCTGTTTTGCATTCTTCTCTCTCTTTCTCACTCTTTTGTCTCTCTTCTCTCTGGATGGACAGATTCAAGGCTGTATTTATTTGATCAAAATACAGTAAAAAATTAACATGTGAAATATGATTATAATTTAAATGTTTTTTATTTTATTATATTCCTGTGATGACAAAGCTGAATTTTTAGCAGCCATTACTCCAGTCTTCAGTGTCAAATGATCTTTCAGAACTCATTCAAATATGCAGATTTTCTGCTCAACTATTATATCAGTGTTAAAAACAGTTGTGCTGCTTAATATTTTTGTGGAACATAACGTGGAAATAAAGGTATTATTTTCTTTAAAAAAAAAATCAAAATGAAATTGGTAATGAGCATCCCTATTTCATCAGGTTGCTCTTATTGTTTCTAAATGTGTGTATTTTTCTCTTTCTCTCTTCTTGTCTTTGAGGTGAACAGCATTTTGGATTACTGGATTAAATTTAGTGACCATTCCTTCCAAACATGCCTTTACAAATAAATAAGACTACGGCAGAAACCCAAACACAAGGGAATTTATAACGTCCAAAGCCAATGTTGTTTTTTCAAGCAGAGTCAAATCAGGTGTGGCAGGTCACTGAGGAAGAAAACAATTCCTTCCTTCGACCTCTTGTACACAGGGAGGATTCAGTTGCGGTCAAGTGTCCTTTTTTATTGCACACAGCTAAGCCTCTGATTCATTACCTGGGATATTGAGAGCAATTCGTGGCTCATCAGTCTTAGGCCGTATGAGGCGTTCTTAGCTTTAGCCTCTTGTCTGTGTGCTAATAAACAAGCTAATGATTAATGATAATTGAAAATCCCCTTACCAAGGCAAAATAATTAAAAACAACTCTGTGTGCTTCATTCTGCAGGTCAGGGAAGTGATGTTTCATTTGTTTGTGTGGTTTGATTAGAAGCATCAGAAAGGATGAGCGCAAGGGCAAGTTGTAGGGCAATAGTGATGGCTAACTGCTCTGAAGTGTCTTCACTTGATAC
Source organism: Tor tambroides (assembly GCA_021397915.2). Lineage (NCBI taxonomy): Eukaryota > Metazoa > Chordata > Actinopteri > Cypriniformes > Cyprinidae > Tor > Tor tambroides. Next base: position 36,474 of record JAFVLL020021529.1, read on the forward strand.
AAAAACACAACGTTGGAGAGTGACTAAAACTACTTCACTAATTTGTTCACTGATGTGACAGTAGTTCAACTGTTTTCAAAACAGTGTAGTTTTTACAGTAGCAAGCTATTTTTTTTTTTTTAACAAGTAGCAGTGTAACACAAAAATGGCCGTAATATTGTGTTGCACAACTGATAAAGTCTGATCAGGTCTACAAAACAATATGTTTGGTCTATTTAGTGTTTGACTCACTTATGAAAATTAGAAAGTACGGTTTCCTAGTTTTATTTCTAGCTTTATTTTAGTAGTAACATTTACTGTGAGATGAGTTCTTAGGTAAGAAGTTACATTTATGAAATTGGTAATGAAAAATACAGAGATGAAGGCCAATATGCTTTTTTTAGAGAGATTTTTTTTTTAAAGAAATTAATACTTTTATTCAGCTAGGATGCATAAAATTTGATGCATAAAGATCGAAAGTGAGATTTCAGTCACATTTATATTTCAAATAAATGTTGTTGTTTTGGACTTAAGCAGTTGAACTGTTTTCAACATTGATAGGAACAAAATTTTGTTTCAAAGCACCAAATAAGCATATTAGAATGTTTTTTGAAGCATCATGTGACAGTGAAGACTGAAGTAATGACTGCTGAAAATTCAGTTTTGTCTTCTCAGGAATAAATCATAATATAAAATATATTAAAATAGAAAATGTTTTTTAAAAGTGTAATAATATTTTACAATATTAGTGTTTTTCTAAAATACATGCAGGTTTGGTGCACAAAAGAGACGTCTTTTGAAACCAATAGCAATGTTGTCTTACCCATGTTGTTTGTGAGAAACCATTTGTATCAGGATGCTTTAATTTACAGTGCTGTTTGAAGTCTGGTTGTAGCAACACTCTCCATTTAGATATTTTATAAATACAGCAACAATCTGAGAGGTAAAGTCCTTTCCAAAGCCTTTTATTGTTATTGCTATTGTGCTGATTCCCCCTCAGAATGGCATTCATGAAATCATAACTTTAAATAGCTTGTGAGTGTGTATATCCACCATCCAGGCTTTGACCTTTTGGGGAATATATTTCTGTGTCTGCCTTTAAGACTCTCCCACACACATGAACCGCATACAATAGATCTGCCTCAGGCCCACGTTTTATTTATGGTACAGTTTGTGGAGACTGATTAGCACAGAACAGTGATTTTGAGCTTGTGGGTCAATGATTCAGTCCGGCCTTTAATTCACATATGTAACCAACCAACTGAATGAATAAAGAACAGCTCAAGAAGAGAGGTGAAGAGGTGGATATGATGTCTGATGGAAAAACAGCATCATACTTTAGGCTCTGTCAGTTTTCTAAAGTGAAACAGCTGTCTAAATGTGATAAAATGAAGTACACACAAAAGAAAACTATGGGGGGAAAAAAGGAAAAGCCTTTGAATGACTGTATGATGTCATGTGGAGGTAATTAAAAATAATGCTATTAAAAATAGGCTGGAAATTAAAACTTAATTCAATATCATGGCTGACTAAAATGGCAGAGTATCAAGTTTTTTCATTTTTGTTTTGTTTTTTACTTTATAATTTAATTTTAGATGCATTAAATTTTCTATTCTTTTGCTATTTTTTTCCCCAAAATGTTCAACAATATGTCTTCTCTTTTTCATTATTTGTTGTTTTCCAAACTAACTCTTAGGATTAAACAGCTTATGTAAGTTTGCTACTTCTATATGTTCTGTCATGACTTTAAAAGTTGTGGCAAAATTGTGTGTCATTGCACGTAATCTGAAGCTGCAAAGCTGAACACACCTTTGCCAGAGGTCTTCCATCTGGACATTATATCATTTGAATGTGGTGTACATACCATGATTACATTGTTTATAGATAAGTTGTATTTGTATATTGTAGTAATATGTGAGTGATGCACATGTCTGTCTTTCAGGATGCTGGTCACCATCACCTGAGTGGTCAGGATGAGCACGGATCCATTTTTGTGAATGAGGCAGCGTTTATGTCTCCCTCTCTGAACAACAGGCACATCCACCTTCAACATCATCCACACCATCATCATCAGACTGTCCACCTGCGCTCAGGATATTCGGATTTTCCCAGTGCTCAAAACAGTCTCAATTCTCTCCTGGCACGATCCAACCACAGACAGAGCTCTGCTGGAGTATCCGATGCTCCTGCAGGGCATGAGAGCTGGACTGGAGGAACAATGTACTCGACCACTCTGAGAAGTCTAACAGATATCCCAAACAATGGTAATGTTTTTACTGCAATCACTAGTTGTTGACCGTAGAGGTGGGCAGAATGTCACAATGTGAGTAACCGTTTGAGAATTTTTTTTTTTTTTTTTGTCCCAATTTTGCGGCACATTCCCCACAACCTAAGATAATAATTATATGCATTTATTTGATCAAAAAGTAAAAAAATCGTAATATTGTTAAATATTATTACAATTTAAAATAACTGTTTTCTATTGTAATATATTTTAAAATGTAATTTATTCCTGTGATGGCAATGCTAAATTTTCAGCAACAGTAACTTCAGGCTTCAGTCAGTGTCACATGATCCTTCAGAAATTATTCTAAAGGCTTTTCCACACTGAGCATGAAAAAGCGAAACGAATATCGGACGCGATGATGCTTCCACATAGACCGCGAATATTCCCGCACAGAAAATGCGAATGTTTTTTTTCAAACCAGTCCAATGAATCTTTTCAGTTTTGCAAAGCGAAAACACTGGCCGTCCAATAAGATTTGCGCATTACATCACGTGGCCAGAGCAACTGCTGTTACCCAAAAATACCCAAAATACGTTATTGGTTGGCGCCAACTAGCGTGCAGGTGTGAATTAGCAGAATGCGAACAATCGTTTCGCGCTCGGTGTGAAAGAACCGTTTGTCAAACACACTTTGGAGTATGTGCTATAGTTTTCTGATTCAAAATCATGTAATGGATATACTGCAATATAAAAAGCATTGCAGAATCTCTAATGATTGGCACATTTTTACCATTATATTGCTGCCCATAGTTAACAACATAGCAGAAAGTCAAGCTGGATCTGTTTGGCCCTTAACTATGCCATAGAAGCAAAAGAAAGTTTTGATTTCATCGCATCAACTTGAGAATCATTACTAAAACTTGTGTTGCGGCGGTGAAGGTCGATTTGCTCTCTTTGTGTTGTTAATCTGTGTTTAATAACAAAGATTCATCCTCACTTTATCACACACAGGTACAAACACACACACACATACACATCTGTCTCAGCGATCAATTACACCTCTGTCTATTGACTGTCGGGGTGACAGTGGCGTGTGAATCAAGGGCCTCTAGCTATGGGAGACTGATTGGAACATTGATCTAAAAAATCTTTACCAAACTCATTACAGAGTGACCTGTCATCTTACAAGGGAGAGGAGGGGAGAGGGACAGAAACTTATTCATCTGATTTTCACACATGAGCTGTCTGAGTTGTCTGTTTAACATTATGAATTGTCTCTCACACACACACACACACAAACACACACACACATACACTTCATCTCTGTAATGTCTAAAGGTACTTGTTGAACACAGAAGTGAAATTCAAGTTTTTGCAGGTGGATATTACAGTAGATAACTGTAATAATTAGATATCTTAATAATAAGTAGATATCTTATTTACTTGCTTTAAAGGATGTGTACTGTGTGTGTATTGATCAACTCATTAATCCTCTCTTATTATTGTCAGAGCATGTACAAGGGTGTATGTTTAGTTAGATTAGGATCCCACTTCCTAGCTAATCTTATCATCTATAGGGTCTTATTTGACATAAATGCACCACAATGCACATTTACTACATTTGTTACCCTAGACTTCCCTGCTTTCTAGAGGAAAACTCCATAATGCTGCACTTAAGGGCTGGTTAGCATGGCTTAGTTATCATTTTCTGGTAGTTACATGTTTTTAAATTGCATAAATTTATTTATTTATACTAAATTTTATTCTTTGAACTTTATACTTGATCAAAAGTGACAGCAAAGACATTAATAATGTTACAAAAAATTGTATTTCAAATAAATGTTGTTCTTTTGAACTTTCTATTAAGCAAAGAATCCTGAAAAAAAAGTTGAACAGTTTCATCAACATAATATAACATTACATAACATAACAAAGCAGCACAACCTTTGTCAACATTGATGATAATAATAAACCTTTCTAGAGCAGCAAATCTGAATTTTAGAATAATTTCTGAAAGATCATGTGACACAGAAGACTGGACTAGTAGCTACTGAAAATTTAGCTTAGAAAATTTTGCCATCAGAGGAAAACATTACATTTTAAAATAAATTCAAATTGAAAACAGTTCTTTTAAATTGTGATGATTATTTCACAATATTATGGTTTTAACTATTTTTGACCAAATAAATGCAGCCCTGGTGAGCATAAGAGACTTTTTTCAAAAACAATAATAAAATCCTTGGTTGTACTGGACCACTTCATCTGGGGTTTTGTTGGGGCGATCAACAAAGAATGAGTTAAAGCTCTGAAACAGATGGAATTGCAGTTGACCCTGTTATTGACATGACACCTTAATTGGGTTAAATCCTAAATGTCTAGGGTTAAAAAAGATTATGCTGATGACACATGCACATGCTTAAACCAATAGCTGAACAAAGGAGAGCTTCAGTAGTACTAAACACAGGTGAAGGCCATAATTAAATATATTTGTGTGTCTACAATGGTCATGATTCACTCAGCAAACTAAAAGATCTCCTCACAGTTTACTGTACCAGTTCATTTTTTTAATCGAAGTGAATAAATATGAATTTTACCTGTCCTATAAAGGCCTTAATTGAAGTGCTGGTTAAATCAACAAGCATATAACACTGCTTTGTTTCACTATTTATTCAGAGGTCAAGACCACGGCCTCACAATAGTTACTGTTTGACCTTCACTGTTCAAACAGTGCTCAGCTAACAATACCTCACATACACAAACATTCAGAATGGAGGTAATGAAATTGGGTCATAGTCCCTATTGAGAAGCGGGTAATTAAATGAGAGGGATTCATCAGTTTCATTCACAACATCACAAGAATGCAAATGACATGTGATAGCACTTGAGCTGTATCCTTTGTGTAGATTAGATATGTTTTTTTACTTGAATCTAGTATGGTAACCCAGTAGTGCACAACACGATGAAATCTCCACAACACAGCGAAATCACCACAACACAATGTATAGGACTAATTTTGTTGTGTTGTGCTAATTATGTTGCTTGTTTCTGTTGTGTTGCAACTTGTTTCCGTTGTGTTATGGCTTGTTTCCATGGTGTTGTGCTAATTTCATTCTTTTGCAGCTTGTTTCCATTGTGTTATGCTAATTTCATTGTGTTTCGGCTTGTTTCTGTTTTGTTGTGCAAATTTCGTTGTGTTGCGGCTTGTTTCCGTTCTGTTGCGACTTGTTTCCATTGTTTTATGGCTTGTTTCCATGATGTTGTGCTAATTTTGTTGTGTTGCGGCTTGTTTCCGTTGTGTTGTGACACAACGAAATCAACACAACACAATGCAAAGGACTAATTTCATTGTGCTGTGCTAATTTTGTTTTGTTGTGGCTTGTTTCTGTTGTGTTATTGCTTGTGTCCGTTGTGTTGCAGCTTGTTTCCATTGTGTTGTGCTAATTTTGTTGTGTTGCAGCTTGTTTCCATTGTGTTATTGCTTGTTTCTGTTGTGTTGTGCTAATTTTGTTGTGTTGCAGCTTGTTTCCATTGTGTTATTGCTTGTTTCTGTTGTGTTGTGCTAATTTCGTTGTGTCGCGGCTTGTTTCTGTTGTATTGCGACAACAAAATTGTCACAACACAACGCATAGGACTAATTTCATTGTGTTGTGCTAATTTCGTTTTGTTGTGGCTTGTTTCCATTGTGTTATGGCTTGTTTCCATTGTGTTATGGCTTGTTTCTGTTGTGTTGTGCTAATTTCATTGCGTTGCGGCTTGTTTCTGTTGTGTTGTGCTAATTTTTTGTTGTGGCTTGTTTCCGTTGTGTTGCGGCTTGTTTCCGTTGTGTTGTGCTAATTTTGTTGTGTTGCGGCTTGTTTCTGTTGTGTTGTGCTAATTTCATTGCGTTGCGGCTTGTTTCTGTTGTGTTGTGCTAATTTTGTTTTGTTGTGGCTTGTTTCCATTGTTTTATGGCTTGTTTCTGTTGTGTTGCGACACAACGAAACTGCCACAACACAACGCATAGGACTAATTTCATTGAGTTGTGCTAATTTTGTTGTGCTAATTTCTTTGTGTTATGGCTTGTTTCCGTTGTGCTAATTTCATTGTGTTGTGCACTACTGGGCCACTGTAATGTAGTAACATGAGCATGAACATAGTAGTTTGCTCAAAAATAAAAAATGTTGATTCCATCTTATTTTCTTTGTTCAAACACAAAAGGAGCTTCTGCTCTTCATACAGTGAACATAGATGGTCTCAAAATTTTGTCAAAATTATCGCACACAAAGCCCCTTGTGTGAGACTTTTATGGTACTTTTTTGTCCTTTGTGGAGCTTTGTATCATAAAATATCATCCACCATCCAGAATCCACAGTTGTATGCAAAACATTCAGCTTCAGATCTCCTTTTGTGTTTCACTGAAGAAAGAAAATGATGGATCAACAGGAAGAAGATGAATAATGTAACTATGGTGACTATTGATGACATGATGAATAGTAACATCCGATCTTGTCTTCACAGATGGGGGTCAGCTCGGCCATGTCCACGAATCTTGGTCAGCCGGAGTAACAGGGACGGAGCTTCATCAAGCCGACGTCCTGCTCGTCAACCAGCCCTTTGTTACCATGGAGACAGAGAACAGAGATACTGATGGAGAGGAGAATATTGTGTATCTCTGAAGTGAACAAACAATCTTCGGTTGGTGTTGAAACAAAACATTTGGACTTGGATTTGCAATTTGAGATTTGGACCAGGATCTGATCCCACTCCTTATTTTGTGTTCTTTGATTCTTCCTTTAATCTTAGCAAACTTTCGGCCTTCTGTGACATTCTCCAGACTTCATAGCACTTACTTTGGTCCGTGTGTGAGATGAGGCTTGTCTGAGTGGCTGTATTTGGTTTTATAGCCTGGAGCCTGCAATGACAGAATCAGGTTAGGCAGTTTCAGCACACGTTCAGTCACACACACAAAAGTCCCCCACCCACATTGCCGCACAATGTATTTTTCTCCAACTGTCCATGACAGTTTACATCAGGACACAAAAATACTGACCCCTTTCTTTCAGTAGATGAACGATGACTTGGTTTATAAAAGCATTCACCGCCTACTACATGAGTCAGGGTGCATGTATGTGTGCATGTTAGAGTAAGGTATCACGTTGTCACCTTTCAGATTCAATCTCTCACATTTGGAAACTGGTTTCACATGTCCACATGGAGGAGAATGTATAATATGTGTCGTGCTTTACTCTTCTGAAACAGTTCAGATTCATTGGTGCTCATGAGCCATTGCCTTTAATGTCACATGTGCAGCGAGCATCTTAAAAAGAGTCTCATCGCATTAGGATTACAAACTGGCATTCAAATATATTTCTTGATACTTTAGGTCATTATGTGTCCGTATATGGCCTAAAGGCTTTGTTCATGCATTTTGCATATTGTCGGTTACATAAATTCGCAGATGTTCAGGCTTGCCGTCATTTCAGTCACAAAAAAAGTCACAATTAAAATTCAAGCCATAATTGTTGACTATAGATTAGTACTTGGTGTGAATACTGTATGTTCTGGAGTTAAAGTGACAAGAATTCAGTGTGTATTTGCTTTTTTAATGGCTTATCATTCTATTGAAAAACACATTTCACTGCGCATGAGAACACTTGCTATTCTTTGTATTTTGTTTCTTCCATTGCATACACCTTATTTATTGTTAATATTTGTAAGGAATCATTTTTATGTACATAGAGCATGTTTTGTATAATTGTTGTATGTGGACAGGTGTATAAGCTGTTAAATGTAGTAAATGTTCATACATCAGCTTTTGTGTTTTTTCTTGTTTTAAAAAATTTTCAATTTATTAGCATTATGATATCTAATATTTACAATGATGTGCTTATGTACATATTTGTTAGACCAGAGCTTTAAATGGATATTTTAAACTCTGTTGGTACGTTTAGAGATATGAATTTTGAATGCGGGCAATTTCATGTTGATAATTAAATTGGAGATTTAGTCTTAGTCAAGTTGCCCTTTTCACAGTGACAGCTCATGTCATACAAATGTTAAAAAAAAAATTAATTACAGAATTGTACAGGTAATAAAGCCTGATTCTCAGAATAGGGCTTCCTTGAGACTGTAATTGCAGATGCAAAAATTATTTAGAAATTTTCTTTCTGTTATTGCAACAAAGGCATTTAGCTGCCAATTCAAAACTTTAGAACCAACTGATTAATAATCTACACAGTACAGTCTTTCAGTAGTCTGTAAAACAGTTATCAGCACAACAGAAGACACATGCTGCTTGTCAAAAAACCTACACAAATGTGTTTTTTACCTTTGTAAATATGAACATTCTCACCTAAAAGCTAACTTTCTGAAGTAGACATATTGTCTGTAGAAAATGGGGGGAAAACCCCAATTATTGTGTAATTATTGAGTGATTAGAGCAAAACCTCAATTTCTCTTTTTTTCTTTCTCCCTGTTATTTAGGGACCTCTAAAGGTTATTTGCACGCACAAATAGCGACTAACAAAGTCAATATATACCACTGCTGAGTAATGCATCTGCGGGTGGGGACAGTAGCCAACAGTACAAACACCTCCCCATGGCACCGTAACGACTTTAGGAGGTGTTCCACTGTAAACCTGTCATCTGGCAAATAAATAACAGCCATTAACTAGTATCCCACCTATGGCACTTTTAAAGAAGAAACCCCTTTCCTGTGCATATTCTACATATTACTTTGACGGGTGTGTTAATCTTGAGACACAAGGGGACACAAAAGTAATCAATATAAAAAATGGCTACTAGGCCATTTAAATTTTTTTTTTTTTTTTTTTTTTTTTTTTTTTTTTTTTTTCCTCTTCGATTTTTGGAAGTCTAGATATGGAAGCAGAAAGAAATGTTACAAGCAGGAGTGCCGTTATGGGAGGACAGGGTATGACAGGCATAAGGGCCCACCAGGACACTAAGGGGCCCCGAATCATTATTTTTTTAATTGTTTATTTTTACTTTTTTATTTTATATACACAAACATCTTTTTTCCATTTAAAATTGTATTAAAATAAAATTAAAATCTGTAAATTATAGAAAATTAAAGTCACTTCAAAATACAGCTTTTTTTACACTAATTTTTTTTGTGCTGCTTTTTCTATGTAAACATTTCTTTGAATATTTCACTTTTTTTCATTGTTTGCAGTGTCTCATGCATGAGCACTGTTTTTAGTACGCTATGTCAAGTTAAAAATGCATCTCGAAACCTTGATATTTTTTATTTTTATTTCACTGCCCTTCTTGTTTTGTTTTTTAAATGGCCTTTATACAATAGTAATATCAGTACGGCTGTGAATACCAGTGCTCAGATAGATAATCAATCTTGCTTGTGTGATATTGCTCAAAAAAAGATTTATACTTTGTGGGTGTCCGTTTCTGATCCGTTTTTCTCATCAAATCTTTGTGGTGGGTTCAAAAAGGTTTGGAGAAATAGATATGTATACATTTTTTTGTCATGTGTAACCTTCGGTAACCTGCATGGGCAACAGTGAATCACACACTGACACACATTTGCGCACCACTCTCTTCAGCAACAAAGGAAAGCCGCATCCCTGTTTACTAAACACAGTAATTACATAGGCACATTACTGAGCTTTGATGCCGAGCAGAGGCCCGCAGCCATCACGCACAATCAAGTGTTTAGTGCTATCGCACTCTTTCATTTCTTACTAATCCCTCCATTTCTCCATTCCCTCTTCCTCAGGGAGTGCCAACGCTGTCTTTCATCACCTGACAGAATAAGACAAGTTCTTCCCAATTTGTCCTCCTTTAAGCCCTCACGAACACATACACAAGCACATGTTATCGCTTCATGAGCTCCGGTAATTAAAGGATTCAGGTTTGACTAAAGGCCAGTTACTTTAGTCTGCGTGTGGCTGATAGAGCAACATTTTGAAGTCTTTTGTCCCATGTGAACCATGAAAAAGCCTGGGTAATTCTGCTGCTGGTGTCAAAACCTGTCATTATATCTTTGTAGTGGCGTGTGAGTGGTGTTTTGTACAGTAATAAAGTGACGCTGTGAAAGGTGCTTAGGGAGTGGGTTTCACCACGGGTCAGCGGGGCACTTATGCACACACGCAGATCTTCATCTGAAGTACGGCATGCTAAAGTACAGATCTCAAAAGAGTGTCACTCGCGTTAAATCCTCCAATCCCTAAAGCCTCTGAGTCAACAAGACACTTATTCACTGTATCATTTTGAAGGCCTGTATCCGTCAAACTGTAACAGGGACAGTCCACAAATACACACAGCCTTCAGTCAAAGAGAAGCCTCTATTCTGGAGCTGTCAGCACAAATACACACACACACACAAACTGATGTGCATGTACTTTTCTTCAAAAACATTCCATGTGTTAATATCATTTTGAGGGGATGTCAGTCAATGAAATACCAGGGAATGTCAGAAAGAGATTAGAGAGCGCGAGAGAAAGAAAGAGAAATGGGGCTGTGTACCTGTCAGATAAGAACTTTTAAATGAGTCTTTAGTGTTGCAGGGTGTGTGAAGCGCTTTGAAGTGTCTCTGAATTACAGTCTTTCTCTGCCAGCTTAACAAAGGGATTCTCCCAAAATGTTGCTTTAATAGAGCAACAGAACGTTTACCACACAAATGGAAAACAGGAACAGAAACAATAAATATAATTTAAAAACATAATCTACAGTAGGTGAGGAGGGTTTATTTGACTCAGTCAGTAGGAAGGGATTACATTGTGCCAGTGTGTGAGATGGGTGGAAATATAAACTATAGTTCAAGTTTGGGGTTGGTAGCATTTTTTTACTTTTTTTTTTTTTTAATGTTAGTGTGAAACATTATTATGATTTCCCTAGTGAAATATAAATATACTAAAATGTATTTGAAATAATTTTTTTTTCTAAGTATACTACAAATATATTTGAATGCCTAATAAAAATATCCTGCAATTGTACTTTTAGTTTACTAAACTGGTGTACTTGAAGTCTGTTAAACTATAACAACTATTTTGTACTAAATGCACTTTAATTGTTCAGGAGTAGTGCTGAAGTCCAACTAAAGACATACTTAAGTATATTTGATTGTGCTAAAGTGGAACTATTGCAGGTATACTTCAGGTACACTTTAAATATCTTGCATTTAAAGACTGATATCAAAGATCATACAATCCCCATCAATAGTGATATTAAGGCCCGGTTTCACAGACAGGGCTTAGACTAAGCCAGGATTAGGCCATAGTTCAATTAGGACATTTAAGTAATTTTTATAAATGTGCTTAGAAAAAACATTACTAGTGTTCTTTTTGAGACAAAACAAAGACACTGATATATTTTAAGATCAGTCAGTGCAAGTTTCTTTCAGTTGAAACTGCTCAGAATTACATTTTAGTCTAGGACTAGGCTTAAGCCATGTCTGTGAACCCGGGGGTATAACACATTTTAGGCTTAATATTAAGAAATGTGCATTGTGCACAAGTAGTACTCCAAATAAAGTTTAATTATATTTTTTATATCAGCAAGTCTTGTGCGATATGTCAGTAAATATGTTAATAGGTATAGGCCTGGTTTCACAGACAGGGCTTAGACTAAACCAGGATTAGGCCATAGTTCAATTAGGACAGTTAAGTAATTTTTATATATGTGCTTAGAAAAAAAACATTACTGGTGTGCTTTTTGAGAAAAACAAAGGCACTGATATATTTTAAGATCAGTCAGTGCAAGTTTCTTTCAGTTGAAACAGCTCAGACTTACATTTTAGTCTAGGACTAGGCTTAAGCCTTGTCCGCGAAACCGGGGTTTGAACTATACTTAGTATGAAATAAACGTATTTTAAATATATGACTTTTTTACTAGAGTTAAAATAAACATTTTGATATATGCTGATACATTGATACTTTTTTTGGCAAAGCTGATTTTTCAGTAGTCATTACTCCAGTCTTCAGTGTCACATGATCCTTCAGAAATCATTCTAATATGCTGATTGGTGCTTGAGAAACATTTTTATCAATGTTGAAAAAAAGTTGTTTTACTTAATATTTTTTTGTTTTTAATTCTTCATTTTAAACAAAAATCTTTTGTAATATTATACATGCCTTGACTGTCACTTTTAAACAATTTAATGAAAACTTCAGTGAAAGTATTAATTTCTTACTGATCCCAAACTTTTGAATGATATAGATACTGTACTAACAGAAATGTTTATTATATAAAGGTCACATTAAAACTCTTATGGAAACATTTCATATCATATTTTTTATTCACATTCATTTATATTGTCTACCTTTCAACAGTCCTCTACAGATTTTTCTGTACTTTCAATCTTACAGTGTGGAAATCCATCACTAATATAAATGATGACATTTCAAATTTGATAATCTAAACAAAGAACACAATATACATAACCTTTTTCATATTTACTGTGTAAAAAGACTTTGGTCAATTTCTACATAAATATGGCTTTGTCATTTCCACCACACACTACAATGCCCATAGTTAAAGACAGAGATAGATAGATAGATAGATAGATAGATAGATAGATAGATTTGTGAGGTTATATGTCAGCTTTAATTCTGCCCTTCACAAAAAACCTGCACACACACAGTGTCTGTAATTGATATCAGTTGGCCTTTGCGGCTTGGGTGGGTGAATACACTCACACATATTCAACCTTTCAACGTGTCACCACTGTGGACAATAACGAACACACGCACACCTGTCGTCACTTTGTGTGTTACTAATGATGCCTTTTCAATCCCAGCAAACATTGGTCCGACGGCAACGTCGTGTCCCTGGCCAAAAATAGTCGCGGTAGGACGACATAAATATGTAAAAATATGTAACACAGATTATTGGCTCTGTATGATGGTGCGTATGTGTGTGTGTTAATCTACAGAAGCAGTGTGACCTCAGTAAAGTGTGTAGTTGAGAGTGTGTCTGTGTTGGGTGGTGGGTGCTTCACAAAGTCTGTCTGTGTCAGGGGTAAATGTGTTTATGTGTGTGTGTTAGAGAGAGCCTCGTTGAAAGGATGTTTTAATAATGTCGGTGTGTGTGTGTGTATGTGTACATGCAGCAGCAGGGCAGTATTATGAAGTCTGCTTGATAGAAGAGGAAGGTTCATTCTGCAGTTCAGCTGACTATAGTTATTATTATCATCCCAGTCGACCCACCTGCTCTCTCAGCAGTGAGCTTCTGGAGGCGGCTTTGTTCCCTGAAATTACCCCACTGTGTGTGTCTGCGTGTTGACACCTATCCTATATCGTGAAACAGTGTCTCGTAAGAATGAGCATGTGACTTGTGCTTTGTCTTATAATGAAAGGTTCTTATTTTATTCAGCCGGTCACAAGGGCAGCAGCTAATAGCTGTCCTGATTGGCCTGTCATCAGTACCCATCCCGGCTTATTAGAAAGTACACACCTCCATCTGTCTTCATTAGGATCTCTGCCCTGTGTCCTCATAAAGACATCGCCATATGTCCAAAGTAGTAATGATGCCACATTTCATACTTTACCACCGTGCTCATGTTCTGCAGTGTATGTACTGGTGTTCTTGTGGCTCAGCCTTGAAATGTTTTTTTCAGACAAACAAACAAACACAATTAGAGTAGGAGTACCCAGTAAACATCCAACAAGATTTAGTTTTCATCTTCACAAATTTATACTACCATTCATGTACTTTTGATTAAATCACTGCAGCCTTAGTGAGCATAAGAGACTTTTTTTCAAAAATTATGAATGGTGTATACTTTTTTTTTTTATTTTCCCCTAGAAAGATCTTGCACTATGATACTATATGTAAATATGACACTATATGTGTGTGTGCAACTAAAGAGCAGAAATATCCCCAAAAGATCATTAAGCATTAATGGAAACTTGATATTTCTCTTGCATAAGTAACCTGTTTTGATTCTTAGCTCCTCATAACTCATCAGAGCATGACCACAGCTGCATAACATGAACAAAAAGCACACACAGACCTCTCGTTGTGTAGAAAAACTATTGCTACAGTATCAGTGTTGAGAATTAAAACAAAATCAAAGAAAAGCCAAAACAGTGCAGATTATGTGATTATATAATGTAGCTAAACCAACTCATCACTTTAGAAAGTGTCTCTGTGGAAACACATTCTGTCATTATTGTCATGAATCAGAAGGACTAGCAGCTTTTAAAGTAAGTATCAGTCATTAACACCCAGCTGTGTGTGACCTCCAAGCAAATTCTTAATATCTGTTGTGAACTCAGCGATCCACAAAGATTGCAGCTGTAATAAAACATAACAGCTCCCCAGCGAACCCATACCACATCACAGCCGTGTGTAACCCAGGAACTGCAGCTGGCTGTTAATAAATCCTCTGGAAGATGAGAATGCATAACGATGACATGGTAATTGCTGCAGACAGTGACATTTGAAATTTTATATACATTTTACATACTAATGCTGGCTGGTTAAATCATTAACAGAGATTCATCTTACAATTACATTAAATATAATTACATTTTATACAACAGTTCTGAACCTCCAATCTGATTGGCTGAACATTGTTACAATGGGTGCTTCTAGTATATACAGGCCTCAGACTTTTCACTATTTAAATAGTTTAACCTGTCTGTGTTTGTTCCAGATGGCTGTGCATTATTGATGGGGATCTTTCAGGTGACTCTTTCTGCAGGTTACATCATTACGCCAGTAGGTGGTGACAAGTGACATTCTTTATAAGTAAGTCATTAAATCATTCATTCAAACGATTCATTCTAAGGCACTGATTCATTTAGAAGTGAAATAAGTATAACTGTCTTTCTGAGAGAGGTATTAATTCATTCACTCAAATGATTCATTCAAACCACTGATTTATTCAGGAACAAAACTAGTGGCTGTCTGTGAGTGAGCCATTACTGTAAATCATTCAGTCAACTGATTTGGTCAGAAATACTGATTTATTCATCACTCCGTATGTTGCTTGAAGGCTTTTGATTCTGCTTTTACTTTGTTTTGCTCCACCAATGAAAATAGTTCCAAACAAAGTAACTCACAGAAGTATTGTATCTAAACAGTCTTATGTATTGAATTTTTGCTTTTTATGCAACAATCAATGAACATCACGATGCCGTTGGTCTAAATATCATCTGATATTCGGAACAATTGTGCTTTTGCTTTTGTGATATTTCTTAAATATTCACTTAAATGTGTGTTTTGATATGCAAAATGTATAGTGTTTATGTGTTAGTGCATAAACATTTTGAATACTTTTTTTCACAGTAAAACTATCCTCAATTGTCTTGGCATTAGTAAAATGAAAAAAGGCAAATCTTTTCAGTGTGAGACTTCAGAGATGCCTTTTTTCACTTTTTAAATCTAATGCATGTTTTTGTGCCAAAATTTAGTGAATAGACCTTCAATCTGCAAAATATGTGCAAAAAACAAATACCGACCCTTTGTTCCTCCTTTGGCGGTTATGAGGGCGTAACAGAATCTGTTAAAATTGGACAAGTTCTGGTCTTTCACATGCCAACTCAAACACTACTCCCAGTGCTCTAAATTCAAGCCCACTGTTGGTCAAGGCTGGTACAGTCCTGGACAAACCACTACAAGGTGGATTGGAGTACTTTAGATAACTAACTCAGCATGATCAGATATGCAGGCCAGGCTTGTTTCAAGATCATGCTGAGCACAGCAAGTCTGGGGGCTTCTTAATGGAAAGTGGTAAATTAAGTCTCCTTGTAAGACTCTGAACACATACACAACCACTGTGACCTAAGATTACATGCATACAAAGCAGTTTGCATGCTGAAACATCTGCCTGAATGTTTTGTAAGCGTCAACAGTCTTCACATAAATGTAAATTTTAAAATGACAAATGAGCACATACTGTACACGCACATTCATATGCACCCACAAACAGTTTGTATTGCATGATCTGTATTCTAAGGCTAATAGATTAATACCAAATCAATGCATGAAGGGCATGTAACTTAATTCACATTAATTCACATCAAGCCTTGACTAATGAACAACCCATGAGGTACCATTAATCAGCTATGCAGATCGATATGTTATAATACATCCATTTCTCTTTATCTTATTTTCATGTTCAGCTTGAGTTAAAAGATGGTACGTTTGTAGCCGGTTCAGTAATACCTGCTGAACTCTGTCTTTTTCTCTTCTATCTTTTTCTCCCACACACATAGGTAGGCGAGGAGACTGCAAGTGAGAAATGCAGAATAGTAATATCATTGATTTCTTTACAACAACCCAAGGCACAGTAACAGTTCAAACTGCATTGGATTTATCTTCATTTGCAGAAGGGGAATGCAGTATTTCTACATCATAACTCAAACAGAAGTTATACCCTAACACCGCCCATTTTGTTCTCAAAAATACTACTGTTAACAACACTGTATATCAGGGGTGTCAAACTCAGTTCCTGGAGGGCCGCAGCCCTGCAGAGTTTAGTTCCAACCCTGCTCCAACTTGCATACTATGTAGTTTTCAAATAAGCCTTAATGACTTGATTAGCTGGATCAGGATGCAGTATTTCTACATCATAACTCAAACAGAAGTTATACCCTAACACCGCCCATTTTGTTCTCAAAAATACTACTGTTAACAACACTGTATATCATTACTATATACTACTATACTATATAATACTACATATTATTTCATAGTGTGGTATAACAAAATCATAGTACAAAAATTTAAAAATGCCAATATTACAAAATATAACATTAAAAAGTGTATAAATCACTAGTTTTTCTAAAGAAGCATTGTCCAACAGCGACACCAGCAGGTAAAGTTACAGCGGGAGTCCACATCTCTCTCGCCTCCCCTGAGCCCACTGCGTTTTAACAGACCCCCGAAAGTGTGCGGTGAGTTTGGTGGGAAGTAATAGGTGACTTGAAGCGGCACTGCGCAGACCGATCGGTGTATGACATCAAAGTACCGCGAGAGCGATTAAAGAGTATATGGAACCATCGGCTCTCTAAACGCTCTCGCGGTACTTTGATCGGTCTGCAGCGCAGTTCACATTAATTCACATCAAGCCTTGACTAATGAACAACCCATGAGGTACCATTAATCAGCTATGCAGTTGTTTGGGGTGGGGATAAATTAAACGCGATCTGAGATTACGTCATTATCGCGTTGCATTGTGGTCTGTGGAGCGTCCTGAAGTGTGCATATGAAGCAGGCTCACTCCCTTCGGTCAAAATCAAGGGGTCGAGGGTCTGTCCATATAAACTTCCCTTGTCCAATTCACAAAGTGGAACACACTTCAAAAGGGCAGCGGAGATTCCCCCGAGGGGAAGTGCTTAGGGAAGTTCGCAAGTGCGAATCTTAAAGAGTCTAAAGGCCCGTTCACACCAAGAACGATAACTATAAAGATAACGATATTAGCGTCCACACCAGCGAATAATATCGTCTGTTTATTTATAAGCACACATGTGTCTGCCACTTTAAATTCTCACGCTCGTTATAGCAGGATAGATTCTGATTGGCTGTCAAAGTTTGTATCGTTGATCAGTTGGAAAAAATCGTTCTGGAAGTGATTCCAACGATACCGTGCCTTTATTGTTATAGTCGTGGTGTGGACTCTGCTATTCTTTAATATTGAGAACAATTTTTAGAACTATATCTTTATCGTTATTTTTATAGTTATCGTGCTTGGTGTGAACGGGCCTTAAAAGAGTGGAATGCAGCCCTAATAGGTACATTCGACTTGAAGTGGCATTGCGCAGAATGGTAAGTGTATGACATCAAAGTACCGCGAGAGCAATTCGAAAGCATAAGGATCCTTCTGCTCTCTTATCGCTCTCGCGGTACTTTGATGTCATACATACACTGATCATTTTGTGCAGCGCCGCTTCAGGTCGAACACAGAGATTGTCTTAATATAGGGAGATGAGAGGGTATGTATTACTTACCATTGGAGAAAGCGTAACGGTCAACTTGGACCATGTGTAGCTTAATAACCAATCACATTACGGCCTTGACGCCATTGAATTTCAGTCAAAGTTGTGTGACACTCAATCAGCGTTTACGGATACCATAGGAATGAATGAGACATGCCCTAAGATGAATCCCAGCTGTCGCTTCTCTTATAAAACAGCATTTTTTTCATGGTAAACTCTAAAAATAGTTAAATCCAAAAGTATTGTTTAGTGTAAAACATGTTGTAGATTAGCAGATAGGCTGTTGATTCAATAAATGATGAGCTGTTTCCTCTAACAAGCTGTTACTCAGTGTAGTGCGGGGCCTACAGGCAGAGCAGGCGATTGCTTAGGGGCCTCGGGCTTTGAGGAGGGGCCTCCATAACCGTAGCATCCCCTACATGCCAGTCCACCAGTCAATACGGGCAGCAAATACTAGCCTCATTGTTTATTGGATATAGTTGAATTGTCAATCATCTGCAATTAAACCAATTCATGTTGCCGTTTCAAAGCGGGTCCCGCCTTCTGAATGTTTGCGTAACGAACGCATCCTTCAGGTGCTGCGAACAATACCATGCAAATGGATAAATATGCACGCAAAGAAGTAGCTACAGCTCCTAATGCAGGTGTGTGAGTTGTCGTCATCTATTTTAGAGTGACTGCAATGTATTCTCTGTCGATCAATGTCATTTCTGGAAAGATCATTCATTGCTTTATTACGAGTTTAAAAGCGTGCGAATGTCATTGACGCGCCCAGACGCAACGCTTTGAATTTGCGCGTACAGTGAATGACATCGCGTCTGGAGCTGACTAGCAAAATAGCTACAAAAGTAAAAGCAGAGAAGTTTGTATTCAAAGTTAAAAAGCAAACACACACTAGAACATTTTTTAATGTTTCAAATAAAGGATCTCAGATGTATCATCTAAATTCTGCTGATGAAGTTATTTTCTAACAGTTATAACAACACTTATAATTTCAGTTTCAACTAACTAGAAAATAACTTTTTTCTGCTTCGTAGCGATCGTGTCTTTCTCTTCCACTTGATTTGTGTAGGCTATATATATATATATATATATATATATATGTATGTATATCAAGGTAACAATGCAATACATTATCATATTATTGATATTAATAATATGACATTATCTGTAGTCAATATTGATCAAATGGGAGGGGGAAATCCTGCCCATACCCAGCTAGGAAAAAATGTTAAAAGCACTTATGTTCATCTACTGAAGCAGTATTCTGGAACTGTGAATAAATTGAATAAAACAGCAAAATAATAATAACAACAACAATAACATCTTCATTAAACACAAAAGAGATTACCTTAGATAAAGTTTGATTAATATGTACATACAGTACCGGTCAAAAGTTTGGACCCATTCAAATTTTTTTAAATGTTTTTGAAAGAAATTTCTTATGCTCATCAAGCCTGCATTTATTTGATCAAAAATAAACAGAATAGAACAAAACAGTAATATTCAGCAAGAATATGTTAAATACATCGCAGGTTATAAAATAAACATTAAGCACTGTTTCTGACATTGAAGATAAATCAGCATATTAGAATGATTTCTGTAGAATCATGTGACACTGAAGACTGGAGTAATGGCTGATGAAAATTCATCTTTGCATCACAGAAATATATTTTAAAGCATAGTAAAATAGAAAACCATTATTTTAAATTGTAATAATATTTCACAATATTATTGCTTTTTTCTGTATTTTTGATCAAATAAATCCAGGTTTGATGAGCATAAGAGACTTTTTTCAAAAACATTAAAAACAATAACGTGTCCAAACTTTTGTACTATGTAAGTTAAAAATATGCAAAACTTAAAATTAAATGTTGTATAAATAAAAAAAAAAATGTTAGGAATCATATTTGTTTAAAGTGCTTTTTTTGGGGGATGGGGGCCTCCAACATGAATTTTGCCTAGGGGCTCCTATTGTCTAGAACCGGCCCTGGCGTAGTGAAGCCTCTCCTCCATTGACATCCAATCCAAAAAAAAAAAAAAAAAGGCCTCTGGTCTCCTTTTCCACGTACTGCCAGACAGGAAGCGTTAGCTTTAGCCATTACGCTATTTCAAGTAATGGTTGCAGGTAAGCAAACAACTCTCACACTTAGATATTACCAATTTGTTACCTTAAAATAAGACTTAAAATGGCTTGAAAACATGATCTGTGGGAGTGTTTAGTCAGTAATCAGCTTTTAGAGTAAATCTCTGTGTCTGTGATCAGTATTTACCAAGCTTTTATGACTGATGATCCTAAAAATTCAAAAAAAAATTAAAAGTTAATTATTAAAAAGAATAGCTGAACACAAGTTCACAAATGCTTAAAAATGCTTAAAAACACTAACTTGAAAACTAACTTAAAACCTCATACTTGGCTTTAATAAATAAAATATTGATTACATTGTTAATGTAAAAATAATATAGATTTTTTTTCTGATAGTGTTTAAGTAATGTTTATTTAACCAAGAAAATGTGACTGGGACATGAATTTACATTTCATTAAAAAAAAAAAATCATTTCAGAACACCACTGATATATATAGAACATAAAAGAGAGCGAGTGCTTTGAATGTTATACATGGTTCTTGCCATAACTCTCCCTACATAATGTTTTAATGCAATACAGAGAAAGAAAGTTCTAAGAGTGTAGCCTTGGGCTTCCCCGCTAGCATTCTGAAGTTGTACATTTGGGTAAACCGCTGAGATAAGTGAGTTACTTTTAATACATCCCTGAGGAGTCACACAGAGTGATCACAAACAGCCAGAACGTACAACGCTGGAGGAATGATAGAACTGGTGCAGCATCAACTGAAAATAAACACAGTGATCCAAATACAGCATCTGGTCAGCATTAGAAGTGTAAGCTTTAAATAAACGAAGGCCTGTCCTTGAATGTATAAATATCATACTTTAATGTCACCCTGCTTAGAGTGTTTAATTTAAAGTTACATAAACATCACAACTCTTGCAACTACCTTTATGCATTTATGTAAAAGCATCAGAAAATGGCTTTATATTATATAGTTTTATATTTTAACTCAGTCACAGTGATTCAAATCCTGCATCTGGTCAATGTTAATAGTGCAAACTTTAAATTAACAAAAACCTGAAAGTTTGAAGTTACGTAATAAGCATGTTGTTATTAAAGGAATAGAATAGGAGCAAATGATTTAATGCAAAATTTCTCCAGTTCTGTTCCGATGAAGAAACAAACTCATCTACATTTTGGATGGCCTGAGGGTGAGTAAATTTAAATTTTTGGGTGAACTATTCCTTGTGGGTGAGCTATAACTCAGTCTCAACCAAGCCAAACGTTTATTGACTTGTCATGCAGTGATCTCTTTCACAGATGTTTTTTTTATTTTTTTTATTAGAAATATGTATGTAGACTTTGATGTAGTCGCCAGGGAACGCAGGACAGGACTTCTTACGTCAGAAGCTGTGACACATCAGCGAATTCATGTCTGTAGGTCTGCTGAGGGTCATTTTTAATATGGAAATACCAGCAGTTTAAGGAACAAAATGAGGACTAAAAAAATGAATTTGACGTTTTTCATCTTTAGAAAAGGAGAAGATTATTAACAACCTCCCTCAGAAGACAAAGACAAGAAAAATTCGAAATGACAGCATGACACTTTAACACTCATTTGGTGCATTTGTCTTTTTTCATGCCTGCTTTTCTTCTTGCTCATCTAGTCTGAACCAGCAATGCTGAGTGTCAAATTCTGAACCCTAATGCCAATGCTCAGAGTCTAGTGCAAGTATTAATTAAAGCAAGTGGCCACAAAACAGAAGTCTTTGTCAAGTGCCTGCCATCTGTCATGTATGTGCGTTTGTTTTACTATGGAAAGAGCTCAGAGGTGTTGGAAGCTCAATAACATTTTTTTTATTGCATGAGTCATTGCTTGTGAAACAGAAACACTTTAAGAGGGAAACTTTGGAAAACACTCAGTCTACGCACTTTTATCTGCTATGTACCGACTTTTTTTTTATCCTTGTTCTTGAGGGTTTCCTACACACACTTGGCTACTAGGGAGTTTTCCACCAGCATGGTTTGGCAATACGTCTGGTGTTACTGATCATTAAAATTCTAGTAGGAAATGCTGACAATGAATGCTGTTGATTTTACATCATGGTAAGTCATGCGTAGCATTTAGCTCAGGAGTTTCAACTGGTGTGTTTATTCAGAATCTGTTTGTAATTCAAATCAAATGCTAATAAGAAATGCTGCTTTGATGGGTTTGTGACTTGTTGGTCACTAACATGTCAGATTTTCTGATACGTATTAGTATTTGAGGGACTTGGTGAGATGGTCCTCACTGCAGAACACAAGATCCAGGGGGCCTGGTTGGATCTAGATCCAACTCCTCTCACCTTCCATATACCTAAACTTACCCGTCTCCACCCCCTGATCCCTAAACCCACCCATCTCCACCCCTAAACCTACCAATCTCCACCCCCTAGATGTGGATCCAACCACGCCCCCTGGATCTTGTGTTCTGCAGTGAGGGGCTACTGGACTTGGTGGGTGCATACAATAAAAAATAGAAAGGGTGAGGCATCTGACAGGAAATGAAGTGGAAAGAGAGATGGACAGGATTGGAAAGAACAAGTCAGGACTCAAACTCAGGTCAGTCGAACCGCAACCAGGCAATGTGTAATTTAAAAATTGGACTATTGCAATGCTCTACTGGCAGGCCTTAGAACCAACTCAACTAAGCCTTTGCAGATGATCCAGAACGTGGCAGTACATCTGCTCTTCAATCAACCAAAGAGAACCCATGTCTCACACCCCTTCTGATCTCACTACACTGGCTCCCAGTTGTGGTCAGAATCGAATTTGAAGTTTTGACACTGGTTTTCAGGACTGCCACCGAAGAAGGGCCTCTCTACCCCAATTCACGCCTGGAAGTTTATACTCCATTCCACCTGCTCAGGCCATGGAATAAAAGGACCGGTGTTGTTCCTTCACAACGAGGCAAAAGTCACTCTCCAAAACCTTTACCCTCTCTGTTCCTCTCTGGTGGAATGAGCTGCCAACGCCACCTGAACATCTTTCAAAAGGCAGCTGAAGAAAGACTTCTTCCGTAAGTACTTAACCACCTCTAACCCTTAAACCAATGCACTTACTCTCCCAAAAATATGAAATAGAAAAATCCTCCCTGTGTGTCTCCTCTTCTGTAGCTTGCTTCCAAATCTAGTAGTCTAATAAACATGCCATTTTGTGTTACAAATATTGCCGGCTCTTTGAGGAATCGCTCTGTTCCTCTTGTAATTTGCTTTGGATAAAAGCATCTGCAAAATGCATAAATGTAAATGCATCACAGTGCTGCTCACGAGGCTATCAGTACCAAAAAATTATAGAAAACAGTTTGGCACAATCTTTCATTATTAATGTCTGAATAAATACATTTTAACAAAACTGCTTCACCGCTTACTATTTTTTGCAAAACCTTTGTTCCCAAATCAACATCATGTAACGGGACTCCTCAAAAAAGGGATTGTTATGAATTATTACTTTGTGAATACTTTTTTTGAAAATAATTTGGTACACTCACATGCATTCAAGAAAATGTTCAAATTTTTTCCTTTTCTATAGACTCTCTTATTCGTCAGTGACCTGACAACCATCAATGGTGTAGTTCTGTGGGTGTGCGAACGTGAAAACAATTTGACTAAGTGGTGACAGCCGAAACCCAGTGTAGCATTACGAAAATGACTACTCTCTGTCTCTTGTGCTTTCTTTGTTTCATCATTATGGTTCATGGGTGAAAAGAGCATGAAGGGTTTGCGTGTCTGATCACCTCTCCTCCTCTCTTGCTATAACGGTGTTCCTTTGTCCATCAATCACAGCATGCAGCGTCACACCTGTCTATTTGGACCTTCGCTTTCATGAAGAAAAGACGAGAGAAGGAGAAAGTGTCCTATACAATTAGAGGGGCCTGTGGCAGACTGACGGTCACCTACAGCACTGCACACAACAGCGCTAATGAAGGAGCACTTGTGTGTTGTTTTCTGAGGGCGTTTTAAGTTCAGTACTCTGTCAGCTTGATGTGTCACATGCACTTGAAAATGACCTCTAAATTTGAGCACTGACTTGTTCCTTTTTAAGGTTTCCCTAACTTCCTTTCTAGTCAACTTCTTGTCATTGACATCCCCCCATTTCTCTCTCTGTCTCCTCCATTTTTCTCCTCAGGTAGCTGGGGGAGCGGAGGGTCCTTTTATGACTCTATAAATCTCTAGGCGCCATGGGCCAGGCAGCCCAGAGCAGTAGATCACCGCCAGCCTGTCACACACACGCGCTTAATGAGCGAATCGCAGCCCGCGGGGAGCACAGGGTGGCACAGGGCCGTTTAGTCAGAGGACTGTCAATCACACAGACACATACACACACAAACCGGGATGCAGGCAATTATGAGTCCCAGCACAAAGTGAGGACCCTGAAGGTTGGATTTAGGTGGACACACTCGCTAGGACTGGTAATGGATGTTGTGTCGATTACAACAGTAATGTACACCTGAGATTAGAACGCAATATTTACACTGCGTGTTTGGCAGCTCTCCATGCTGTGGCTTTTCAACAGCGAAAACAACAACTGATATCAGCCAATAACATGACACTACATTAGTGCTGACGGTTCTTGCTGTTATGAAATATTTTTACGTGGAGTAATGGATGGTTTGGTGGAGAGAAGGTAATTATACGATGAAGACACACACAAAAACACACAAACAAACCTGTGGTTGACATCTTTCCAAAATTTAAGGGGAAAAAAGAGCTGCACTATGAGCTGTTTTTAATATATATATTTTAAATGTATAATATTTTATGTGATATAATTTATATATAATTTAATATAATTTAAATACACATAAAAAATATAATTTATAATTTATTTTACTTCTCTTAGGTCAAAGAATGCTGACATTTCAAATGTAAAATTTAATAATTACTTTTAGCTCTCATCCTATTCAATACGGACTCTGCAGGCTATTTAACTTGTCAGGAGTTTTCAATTTCAACTTGATTTTATTAATCAGTAATTAAATTCAAAGTGGTCATAAAACTGCAATGAACTTCCACTGCAGGATGTAACTTTGATTTTACTTGAAAATTGAAGGCAGCAATTAAAATCAAGTTTTCAATTTCAGTGGGTTGACATTTTTATAGCGCAAAGAGGTTCATTAAAAGTGTCATGCTGGCTCAGAAACGACCAGAAATACAGGATTCAGAATTAATCTTCGCTTGACTTTTGAACAGGGGCTGTTAAAGACCTTGCGCCTCATTTATAAAATGTTGCGCAGAATCCTTCCTAAATCTCTCAAATATGCGTATGTGTGATTCATGAACATACACACAGAAAACACACGTACGCCTCTCTTTCTGATGTGAAATCTATGAATCGCAAATGATCTTGAACTTGCGCGCAACTGAATGGTTTCAGCTCTCTGCCTTGTAAACGACTCATAATTAATGTCATTAACATATAAAAGATCACCAGTCATCGTCCAAATCCTTTAATTTAGAACAGCGAGCTGCAAGACCAGCTTACATTTCCAAAAACCTACAGTCCTAAGAAAAAGTGTCTGCTCAGACCCTGACACTCTTTATAAATGAGGCCCCAAATCTTTATGAAGCTGCACAGAAATGATATCCTGACAATGTATGATGGCACCACAAGAACAGTCTTAAAGCCTTCAATAGCAAACCATGATACATTGTAAGCATTTATTTAGACAAGAAATCTTTTGTAACATTAGAAATGTCTTTTGATCAATCTAATGTGTTCTTGGTGAATAAAAGTATTTATTTCCTTTATAATTAAAATATATATATATATACAATGAGGTCCAAAAATCTAAGAGTGTATGGGGTAGGATTAAGGGATCTAAAATATGGTTATGCAGAACCTAAAGTGATACCAATATTTATTTTTCATTTTACATCATTTTTTTTTCTCAGAAATTGTGAAATGTTTATTTCCAGATTTTGAAACCCTTCACTAGCAACTATCACAACCTGTGATGTGAAATGTGAAAGGCATCAGACAGGGAAAATATGAAATAAAAATATTTCATGTTTTTGTGGTAGAATTAAATATTAGTGATATATAGGCCTAACGTATCTTGCTTTCAAAAAAATAAAAAATAAATACACAGCCATCAATGGAGAATTATATAGTTTATATGCTTGTTTCACATGCCAAAGAAAAAGACGTCTGCTACATTATATCTCGACTGAAATACCTGTTCATGACCCTGTGAAGCATCATGTGATAACACACACAAGATATCTCCAGTCCACTTTTATTCTCTCTGTCTCGTTCTCGCTTAGGGAAAAATCTGACCTTTTCTTATTTTTAACATCAGTCTGTTTCGTCCCCCAGTCATGTATTTTCATGACCATCTCCAATTCATGAGTTCATTCTCACATTGTTTTGTTGTGGCGGGATAATTCTATCAGTCTTATACAATATGCGCTTTGCCTTTACCTTCATGCTCCGGTGACTGTTCCATTAGTCAGGGAGGGTGTTGTCTCTTTCTCTTCCTCTGAGGTTTCCTTACCTCCTCTTTTGTGTTTGAGCTTTTTTCAAGCAGCATTCTCATCCACATCACACAAAGCTGCATATTTGGATTTTTTGTTTGATGATTCTCAATGGAAGTTTCACCTGCAGTCAAATGTGAGAAGAATACACAAAGCAGTGGGGCTGTCTTTATGTTTTTACCAATTGGCCAGCAAATCTTGTTCATAATGTGTCATCATTTATTAAAGTATTATTTTGAAGAGCCTCCTTGTTTCTAACACTGAATTTAATATTTGAATGTTTTATGAGATGAGCAGTAAGTTTTTACATTAGATACTCTTTTACCATAAAATGTTGTTGTTGTTGTTGTTGTTTGTTTTTGATCTATAAGTACCATTAATTTTTCTTGGAGAAAACTGTGTGTCTTTAGGCATGTGTAATAAATAAAAATGGGTCTAACGGCAGCAATGGTTACTCTTTACATCATTAAATATATATACACACAGTTCAAAAGTTTGTGGTAGATAAGATGTTGTCAAAAGAAGTCTCTTATTCTCATCAAGGCAGTAACAATACAATAAGAACTGTAATATTATGAAAATTTTAATATATTTTAAATTGTGATTCATTCCTGTGATGTTAAAGTTAAAGATTCAGCAGCTATTACTCCAGTTTTCAGTGTCACATGATCCTTCAGAAATCATCCTGCAGATGCAATGCTAAAAACAGTTGTGCTGCTTAAATTTTTTGTTTAAACCGTAATAAATCATTTCAGGATTCTTTGTTGAATGGTTATAATAAGAGCATTCATTTGGAATAGAAATCTTTTGTCAGATATTAGAAATGTCTTTACTGTCACTTGTCACCTATCTATTAAGATTTGATCTATTTTGCATTTCCTGATTTAGTTATTATTATAAATTATTTGACCAGCATAACAGTTTCAAAGAAAAAACGTTTTTTAATACTTAATAAAAATGTTTTTAATACTTTTTTTAATATTACTGTACATTTTCATTTTTTTTAAATTTTTTTTTGTAATTTTTTTAGAAATTGTAAAACTTTTTTTTAAATTAGATTTTGAATCCCTGATTTCCAGTCTTTTGGACCCCAGTGTATATCAAGTCAACCTAACTAAGGGGCTGTAAGCTCACCCCGTTAGCCCTGTCTGGTCTGAGAGATAAAATCGTAAATTCACTTTTTATGAGATCACTTTGCCACAGCTGCTCTCCATCTCACCCCTAAATACAATATATCACTATCCTGGTATCTATGAGGTACATATAGGTATATACTCTTTGCAGAGTATAATCACATTTACATGTCAGCATTGGAGGGCATTTATTATTCTTTTTGAGTGTGAGTGTGTTTGTTTGTGTGTTTGTGTGAGGACATGAGTGATGTGAGACAGAGAGACATTTTCAGAGGATGAGTCAGCTGGGATATATAAGCCTCTGATTTTAAGATAAATGTGTTTTATTTGCCAGGCCTGTTTCAGCTTTTCATTTAAACTTTATCGCACCTCTCCACTTGCTCACATTTAAAAAAAAAATTCAGAAGAACCGTATCAAAAGACAAGACACATCAGAGTAAAATCAGATAGCTTTCTGTCTCTCTGTCCTTAGTCAACCTTGGCTTTTAGCAGCTACATATCTGTGTGTCAGTGTGAACCTTATCAGCTTTTTTGTTTCATCCTATTTTAAGATCTTGCCATTCTGTTAAAGGGATTACCACTTTACGTTTGCTTTTATGATTTCAGTCATACAGTATGTGTGTGTGTGTGTGTGTGTGTGCGTGTGTGTGTGTCTGTCTTTGCTCTAGCTTTGCTCTGTCCTTCATTTTTAAGCTGGTAACGTCTGCAGTGCTTTACAAACTCCAGTGAAAGGTCACACGGAAGCAAAGATTACTCTTCCCGTAATAAACACCTTCTGATGAAATCAATGAGGGACAAATCTGATAAGTAAAGCCTATTTCCCCTTCAAGACAAATAAAGAAACCTCATATTTACAGAAAACAAACAACTACCCACTTCCTCTCAACACTGAACATTCTTTATGTACACCGAAAAAAAAAATCATGTCTACAATCAATTACATTTTTCCCGTCTTCACACTACATTGTAAGCTTAATGCACACAACTACACAAATTAATACATGTTGGGTATTTTATACGATTCCAATAAACGTGAGGTCAGTCACTGCCCTGGCCTTTATTAAAGCACCTGCAAACGCACTGGTTACTGCAGCGACCATCCTGTCAGCACATTTTCTATTGTTAATAATACGACTGACAGGCCCAACACTACCTTACACATATCTGTCATTGCTAATATTATTACAGGAGTAATAGCCACAAAGTAAAATGTCAAGTCACCTCTGTATATATGTGTGTTGATATCAGAACAATAACAAATTAGGAATAGTCTGTTTTTACATAAAAATTGTTTTGTTTTCTGTAACACTTTCACTTCTTTGTATCAGATCATTTTTTAATTGATGTATTAATTACTAAATTTACTTTAAAATATTTTAATAATCAATTGGAATACTTTAGCCGTATTAGCAATGCTAGATATTTAACAGATAACGATATTTATAAAAGGATGATATACTAAGGATGAAGATAAGATTTTTTTTTGTTAAAGATGAGCACACTGAGCACAAAAATAAATAAATAGGTTAACAATTGTATTCGTTTTTGCATATGTGTTCTGGTTAACTTAAAAAAAGTTGCATATAAAGGAAGAGTTGAATATAAAAGAAAATAGAGTTAGATATACATACTAGGTTTTACAAATCTCAAATCAGTAGCACAAGAATTCTTGATTTAGCCCAAAACGTTCTGCTCTCTGCTACACACACACACACACACACACACACAACACACTTGTTTTCCTGGGGCAGGAAGTGTGTCTTCTCATTAGTGTGCTGTGTGTTTTAATCAGTGTTCTTGTACAAAGCCTATAATTAACAGGTACACTGAGCGAGAAGGGGTTGAAGGTCAAGATAATAGCATGCACACTGCTCTTGATCTCCACCCTTTTCAACAACTCCAACACACACACTCTGGTTTGATATGTACGCCTGGTTTTAGTCAATAAAAGGAAAGGTGAGAAGCCAAATTAGCAGTAAATGTCAAGAAACAAGTGTGTTTGTGTCTGTGTGAGTGCATGCTGGTAGCCAGATAATTAGCAAATGTTTCAGTGAGTTAGCTCTAATTCAAGGTGTTAGCATGTTTTAATAAAGAGTGCAGAGGAACTCTCAGCATTCATCCATACTGACAACACCACAGCAACATATTAATGTTTAAGGGAAAGACCTCGTTCTCATGGGAAGAAACACAAGACCAAGGCTCTAATAAGATCCAAAATGGCCTCATAAAACACAGACAGACACACACACTCGCACACACTCTAATCCCAACAACTTTAATGTCTTGGGCCCTTCTACAGTGCTCTTGTGGTGTAGTAAAAACATTCTAGAGTTTCCTAAATGTAATGACCTGCTCTGAATCAGGAGCTTTATAAAGATCTACCGGCCAGCTCTGAAGTTTAAAAGCCAGAGGTGCTGAAAATGTCTGCTATGCACTTTATAGCTCCTGGCCTTTCTTGTTTTCTCTTTCACCTAAAGAGATTGCAGTGAGACAATATAGTGCAATTTTGTGGAATTGTGGGTAGTCTTATGTCTACACATTATCACTGTTCAGGTTCAGTCCCCATCACATGTCCTTGTGTTACCTGCTGGTGCTAGCATGCCGAAAGTTAGCTAACAGATAAAGTATGTGCCCTTTAGGCTGTTGGGACCGGAATGCTCCAGCAAGCTGTAACTAAATCATTCAAGAGCCATCCTTGTTTGTGACATTAAAACTATGCACGCTATGAAGCTGTTAACAGACCAGTATTAGATAAGATTTAAAGAACACTGAGGATTATGCAGGATGCTATTTGCACTATTTTAGTTTTGACAGCTCTGATAATGATAATTTATACAATCATTTACTGACAGGATGACAAGACGTGTCACTACACTTGAAAGAAAGTGCTCATTTATTTATTTTTTTCTAAGATTAGTTCTAACTGGCATTAACTGATTCTCTTCGCTGTCATATCTTTCACTTGCATAATGGGAACAAGCAACCATGTTGAAAGTTTCTCATTCTTGTTAATTGGGAAAAAACATTTCATTGATCTAAGTTCACTTTCAAGTCAGATTTGACAAGGAAATATATATATAAAAAAATAATAATGAAAAAAAAACTTTCTCAGCATCTACAGTCAAACCAAAATTTATTCAGACACCTTCAATATTTCTCACATTATCACAGTTTATTTGCTATAGTTTAGAAAATTGTGATAAAATATGACAAGAACTCAAGAGTAAAAACTGTGTCAGAACAAATTCATCTTGATAATGTGAGATAACTTTGATAACAAAACATGGTCAGGTCAAAGTGTCAAGTGTCAAAATCAAATTTAATTTGATATAATTAAATATTATAATATGTCACAGTTTACTTTATTTTGCTATCCTCACTTACATAAATGAACTATAGTGTCCTGCACCCACTAGTAAAAAAAATCTCAAAAATTAAATCTGGTGTCTGAATAACTTTTGGTTTGACTGTAAATTTGGGGTAAATATATTCATCTTTTTCAATTTGTTAACATAACTTCAAGCATTATCATGAACCAACAATGAACACAATACATTTGCAGCATTTATGTAGTTACTGATTATTTATAGTGCATATAAATTCTGAAGCCAGAAGACAGAAAGACCAGATAAGGTTAAAAAAAAAAAAAAAAAAAGGCGTTAACATCCATATGGCAAAGATTTAGGTGATGAAGAAAATCCAGGTAATTCCTTTAAAGGGATATCCCACCCAAAAATGAAAATTCTGTCATTAATTACTCACCCTCATGTCGATCCAAACCCGTAAGTCCTTCATTCATCTTTGGAGCACAAATTAACACAAATTAGTTTTGATGAAATAAAGTCATTATTTTTGTTTTCTTTACGTACAAAATAGTATTCTCGTAGCTTCATATAATTACGGTTGAACCACTGATGTCACATGGACTATTTTAATGATGTCCACACTACCTTTCTGGTCTTTGTAATTTACAGTAATTTACATTATGTTATTGATGTTGAAATGCTGAATATAAAAATCATTCACTACGATAAATAAATGCTGTAAAGTATTGTTCATTGTAAGTTCATGATACCTAATGCATTAGCCAACTGAAAACAGATATTGTAAAGTGTTACTATTTGTTTTTCTTCTCACAATTATTTGACCACTTAACTGAATGGCTTTTGTGCTTCTGAATTTTATAGAATCACTTTATTAATGGCGTTTTGTAAAACACATGGGTGAAATTGCATCCAGCTGCTGTTGCCATGGTTTCATATCTTCGGTCTCTGGTTTATAGCGTTTGTCTCTAATACCCATGCTGCTGAATGTTAAAAAGACACAAGGTCCCCACTCAGTGAGCACAGCCACTGCTGTATATTCAAATGAGACAGACCTTATATCAAACCACCCCCACACAAATGCACTGTTTTAAACAAAGTTAGAACAATATGGTGCATGTGTGGGAGTTAAGCTCAGGGAAACGAGATGCTGAATGTGTGATGTATTATTTCACAAAGCACTACATGCACATGGGCTCCATATGAATTATTATGAACCCCTGTGCACATAGAGTTTTATGTATATATATATATATATATATATATATATATACAGGATTGAATTGATTCTTTCCTCTCAAAATTACTAATGCAGTGGTTAACAGATCATGTGTGCCTGCTTTGATAACAGGCTTTTGAAATGCTATCTCTTTCACTAATTTGTATAAAAAGCTAAGACCTTGTCTTTTAAAAACACCCCAGGTTGATTGATCCTAATGACACTCTTTTATTCAGCAAAGCATGTTCGATGATATGGTTCCATTCTTAGGATAGCATTCTCATCATCTCTGTTCTCAGTGTATCTCTGCTTACATTAAGCACATATTACCTTAGTGTGATTTCAGGCACATTTTGTCATCTGTTGTTCAATGTCAAGTGCTTTATGAGCAGTGCAATTTTGTGTTGCCAGGTTTCAAGTTGCTATAGCAACGCATGACAGGAAACATGATACCTGAAATAGAAAAGCTCCTCTTCACAGGGATTCGGACATTTCTCTTCATTGAAAGGACTGAGATGAGTGTGTGAGTTCGTTTACCTTACATTGTAAATTTGATTTCCCACCAACAGTCAAATAAACTGCTTAAACGACCAGCACAGTACAAGGAATCACGCTGTAAGGACTCTAACTTTCATCACTACTGCATGCTGCATTCTAGAGGAGAGAATGCAGACAGTACAGAGGCACATTCATTATGTTTTTCTCGTTATCTTAAGATAGTACACTAAGCATACTGTGTAAGCAGTATGTAAGCAAAGCAGTGTATAATGGCAGCAGCAAGCTTGTGTGTTGCTTTCACACTTACAGCATCTCTGCTGTGTCACACACAGTGCCTTCTTGTAACTAAAAAATGGAAAAGAATGCAGAGTTTCAAAACATGTCTCTAAAAGCTCTGTAAAGCCAAGCCTGACATATGAAACAGTAGTCAGAAAAAAGCAAAATCTTTGAAATGGAACAGTTTATTGAACCTTTAGACAAACATCTAAAACAAAAATAAAATAAAAGGTAACACTTTAGTATAGGGACCAGTTCTCAGTGTTAACTAGTTGCTTATTGGCATGCCTATTATTAACATATTGGCTGTTTATTAGCAGTATAAAGCACATATTCTGCATGACCGTATTCTACATTCCTAATCCTACCCAATTAATAAACACCAAATTAGGGGTTTATTGAGGCAAAAGTCATAATTAATTGTTTGATTATGAGAGTTGGACCTTAAAATAAAGTGTGACCAAATAAAATGAAGTAAAAAATATGTCATGTCCTTTTTGTTGGGCTTTTATGGCTCATGTAGAATGATATATGAAAATATAGAGCTCTTACTTGAGGAGGATTAAAACTTTATTCAATTTGATGCAGTTGCTGATTTATATTATTATATTTATATGCTATTTATAAATCATTTATATGCTTAGTTTTATGCTTAAACCTCTAGATTTCATTGTGGGACGCAAAACAATGTTTGAGAGATGTACAAATAAAAGTTCCTCAAAAGCCTGATGCATCATATTTGACACATTTTAACATGGATAAACAAATGGATGATCAAGTAAACCTTAAATTTAATCAGTCCAAGAAATGTTCATCTTTAAAGGGCACCTTATTTTATGTCTCTTTTTACAAGATGTAATATAAGTCTCAGGTG
This sequence comes from Tor tambroides, assembly GCA_021397915.2. Lineage (NCBI taxonomy): Eukaryota > Metazoa > Chordata > Actinopteri > Cypriniformes > Cyprinidae > Tor > Tor tambroides. Next base: position 70,483 of record JAFVLL020021529.1, read on the forward strand.
TCCCCAGAATGTGTCTGTGTAGTTTCAGCTCAAAATACCCCACAGATCATTTATTATATCATTTTGAAAATGCCTATTTTGAGTGGAAACAGAAACATGCTGTTTCCTGAGCACACATATCCAAAGCACATGCACAGAAAGCGGCTGTCACACAGCATGTGCGTACTAAACTATTACTCTTCCATGTCTTATTGCGCTTAAGCTGTCTAATGCACACAAGGTTCTGTTAAAAACACACACACGTTACAAAAACACAGTCGGTAATGTCTATTTCTTTTACTTTTTATTTAGCCTTTCTATACACAATATAACAGGGTACAAACAAGTAAAGAAGATGACTTTGTAAGACTATTCATTTCTTTATGCATTCTGGACTAACCTCCAGGAACAGATATAATGATTGGTTGAAGGCATATTAAAAACACATTCTTTTAATAGTGAGCCAGAACACCACAAATAACAAGACATGACAGCAGCACAGAGGATTAGTTCAAATCATAAATCCTAGTCCACAGGTAAAGAGGATTCCACTCAGATCAACACCTTTCTTTCATACATGAGCTGTCAGCTGTCTTGTAAATCTTTTATGTCTAGCTTGATCTTCAGCATTTTGTTTGGTTTAAAGCCAGTCAAAACAAGTCGATGACAGTTTCATTTAATATAAAGCACATTTGCTGAAGTCAGTCCTCTATTATTATAACCTGTCATGGATTTGTTAGTCACTGTCAGAATTCTGCTTTTAAAAAGAACTTTAAAAGAAACAGAGGCTGCAAAATCAGGTGCACTCCACACACACACACACACACACACACACACACACACACACACACACACACACACACACACACACACACACACACACACACACACACACACACATCCCTAACAGATAAATTGTCACAGTTGCTGTGAAGGTATGCCAGATGTTGTCAAATAACAGTAACAGACCTGAGGCTCAACTGATTTTATCTGAACATCAAAACTACGAGACCTGGCAGACGGTGCTCTGAAATTTCCAAGAAAAGAGGGGAGGAGTTCAAGAAGTGTCATTCTGGCTTGCAGTCAAGCCTTTTCTAAAACAATGATTTCAGCCAAGTCACAAAGGTCATCGATGTTTTGGCCTGGTTGCTAAGGAAATATGAAATCATGGACAAGAGAGAGAGATATTGAGAGTTACTCCTGAGGTCTTTCTCTGTGTGTTTCAATGTGTTCAGCCTACATCTTTCAATTAATCAACCATTTAAATTTAAATTTCATAATTAGTTTTTTTTTTTTTTAAATGTGGGGCCATGTAAGATTCAAATGACTTAAATAAAAAGCATGCTCATTTACAGTACCATAGAATGATTTTATTTACAGTTTGTCTCAAAATCTCACCAGAAGTGCAGAGAGTAGCAAGCAGGTACTGTAAACATCAACAATGTTATTGGTAACAAATATAATAACAATATGTGCAGGCAGCAATATTGCAGCTAAATATAAATCGTCAAACAACTATGAATACCTCCCTAAAACCATTTCACATGCTTCTGTAGTCCTGGCGAGTAATCAGATCAAACTCTAATTTGGAACCAATTGCAAATTGCAATTGCCAAAAAAAAAAAAAACTCATCATATTGGTTCATTTAAATTGTAATAATATTTCATAATATTACTGTTTTTACCGCATTTTAAAATGAACGCAACTAATGCTAATTGATAACATGAAATGCTAAAAATTAGTTTAATATATGTAGAAATTAATCTAGATTAATGAATGCTGTATATTGTTCATTGTAAGTATATGTTAGCATTAGCTTAAGTTAATGTATAGAACCTTACTGTAAAGTGTTACCTGTGTTAATGGGTTAGAAATGTTTAATGCTGTATTTTTTTGTTTTATTTTTGTTAAGTGATTTGTGGCAGTTTATTGGCTCCACATTCTTTGCTGTTGTTTCTGGGTTTAACAGAAGCTTTTTGTTTCCATTGGAAGGTCAAAACTGAATTTGTAATAACAGTTGAATGTAATCAAAGCTAATTAAATATTCATCAATCATAGTCATAACTCTGCAATCTAGACTCATTAACATTCCCCACTGAGCTTTGGTGCGTTTCCTCTCTCACTACCTCGTTCTCTCTCAGGGATTTCAAACTGGAAACCTGTCAACGTTTCCAGCTGTGTTAAACATCCACAGTAAGTGAGCTCTGACTGGGGTCTTCATAACAACTTCAACAACACCCTGATGTTGTTTTCCTGAGCACTTATTCATTAAAACCCCCCCTGACTTCACTCTCTTCAACCAATCACCTCAAGCAATCATGAAGTCCTGCAGGTGGCATGTTTATTTAAAATATAATTTATTTCAGCTTGGTCCCATTTTAATCAAGGCCACACAGGGTGAGATGGGGTTACCAGAGCCTTCATAAGTGTGTGTGTTTGAGACCCCTCACAGCATGATGGATTACGCCTGGCCAGGTGACAGAGCTCAAGGAAATAAGGGAGTGCCATCTCTCTTTCTCCCTCTCTTTCAATCTGTTTCTCCCTCAGAGATACTTGACTAGAATAGTAATATGTGTTTTTAAGAAAACCCAAACAAAAAGATAAACTCACACTGAATGTGAAGAGAATCTTCCACACTAATTGCAAAATGCAAATCTACATGTATTATGAGATGTGCCATAACCATACAACTACATTTGCTTTCCTTGCTTCACAATCAACATCCCTTTGCATAAGCTGAACACGGTTCCTTTGTGTTTGTGTGTATGAGCATGTGTGTTGTTGTTGACTTTTCTTAGTTATACTTTTTACTGTCACATTTGTCTCCAAATGTTAGTTAAATCTTGCACAGCCCCCCTTCTGGAGACATTCAAAGTTATGTTAAAGGAACAGTTCACCCAAAAATGAAAATTCTGTCATTAATTACTCACCCTCATGTTGTTCCAAACCCGTAAGACCTTTGTTCATCTTAGGAACACAGATTAAGATATTTTTGATGAAAGCCGAGAGCTTTCTGACCCTCCACAGACAGCAACGTAACTACCATGTTCAAGGCCCAGAAAGGTAGTAAGGACATCGTTAAAACAGTCCATGTGACATCAGTGGTTCAACCATAATTTTATAAAGTTATGAGAATACATTTTGTGCGCAAAGAAACCAAAAATAAAGACTTTATTCAACAATTTCTCTTCCGTGTCAGTCTTTGAAGCACGTTCATTGCGAGATGGCGTTCTGACGTAGAACACGCATGCAAAACGCCTTGATTACAACCAGAGGAGTGCACACGCATATGTTGTGGTACTTATGTCAACGTGCAAATCTGACATGGAAGAGAACAAACTGTTGAATGAAGTCTTTATTTTTGGTTTCTTTGCGCACAAAAAGTAGCTTCTTAAAATTAAGGTTGAACCACTGATGTCAGATGGTCAATGTCCTCCTAACTACCTTTCTAGGCCTTGAACGTGGTAGTTACGTTGCTGTCTGTGCAGGGTCAGAAAGCTCTCGGATTTCATCAAAAATATCTTAATTTGTGTTCTGAAGATGAACGAAGATCTTACAGGTTTGGAACGACATGAGGGTAAGTAATTATTGACAGAATTTTCATTTTTGGGTGAACTATCCCTTTAACTAACGTTAAGAAATTGAACCTTATTGTAAAGTGTTACAAAAAACAACAACAACAACAACAGAAGTCTATGGTAAGTCCTCATTCACAGGAGTGTGTGCATGTGTGCTGCCATAGGTCAATGCGTGTGACTTCACTGATCTGCTTTGAATCTGTTTTTCACCTCATTAACACACATGGTAAATGCATATGCACACACTGCATATGCCCTTGTGGCTTTATGTGTTTCACATCTGTTATGGGTGAATGTATAGTATTAAACATGAGCTGCCCTTTTGAAAGAAATACCTTTAACACTGTTCAACAATAGTTCAACTTAGTCAAGACTAACGTTTTGGCCTTAAGCAGCAAACTGGTCTGTTTAAACAGTAATCGGTTTCACACACACCTTACGAAGAAGCCCATTCATAACAGTCATCCTCTTCTTAATGTGTGTGAAACACAACAATGTCTCAGGAACCTAAGCGGGGCCCACTAAGCTCCTATATACCATATATAAGTTTATATGATATAACTTACTCAGTGACCTCAGGTGAGAGAAGGCCCACCCATGAACATTTTGTCCCAGGCTCTGTGAATTTGTGTCAAGTATATCTCATATTCTTTATAAAAGAATGTAAACCTTATAAATTTGCTCATGTGCAAAAGTTTGTGTATGTGGCTGTGGATTTCAGTTATTTTCCAGTGAGCTTGTTCTTTCTAAGAATGCAAACATAATTTGAGTGTGTGAGCTGTTTTTCATTGGCTCTTTAAATCATGAAAGGGTGTTAAATCTATCCATTAAAATAATCCACCCACTTTTACACACTCTCATTTGCTTAAGTCTAAAACCGTCTCCAGCAACCGACCAAAACATGTGAGTAAACATGCTCTCAAACACACACACACACACACACACACACACACACACACACACACAATCTGTGAATCACTTGAGGCAATTGAGAGTGCTGATATTGATCGCGAGCTGCACATCTGGATACTCTTTCCATAAAGTTTTAAACACTGGGGTTGTGAAGAGGTGACTCAGTAGCTCAGATAATAGTTTCAGAGGATATAGTAGCTGCAAAAGACATTCACATGCTCCACCAACTTTAATAATGGATTCATGTTCTGGTGGGTGTTGTTATGGATCTCATTTTCAGAATTTGTTGCTGCAGTGCTACATATGTTTTCACAGTATCTGAAATATCAATATACAACAAATGTTCTTACACTCCTTACAATATGTTTTGTCTTGCTGGCACCGAAACGCAAATGTAGCTTCAGGGCTCTGATTTTTGGAAGAGGCTTGACAGAAACACTCATCGACACACTCTTCTCACATACCCACCATATTTTCCAGGCTAAATCTGGCTAGAATAAAAATTTATCTGCACTGAGACTTTGAATTTCACATGTCCATTTGAAAGTGTGGCAGACACTTAAAGGGATAGTTCACCAAAAAATGACTAACTATGATTTTTCATCAAAAAATTCAGCATTTTCTCATCCTCATGTCATTCCAAACCTAAAAAAAAATCTAAAAAAAATATCTGTTTTTTTTGTCCATAAGTCAGTCAAGTCAAGTCAAGTCACCTTTATTTATATAGCACTTTTAACAATACAGATTGTGTCAAAGCACTTAACAGTATCAAATTGGAGGATAGAGTGTCAGTAATGTATAACAATAAGAGTAAACACTCAATTTTCAGTTAAGGGCATTTCATTATTGAATTCAGAGATGTCATTGTCTAGCTCAGTTTAGTTTAAACAGTATCTGTGAAATCAAATTGATGATAATCGCTAGAAATTAAGTGTCCCCAACTGAGCAAGCCAGAGGCGACAGCGGCAAGGAACCAAAACTCCCTCTGTGACAGAATGGAGAAAAAAACCTTGGGAGAAACCAGGCTCAGTCAGGGGGCCAGTTCTCCTCTGGCCAGGATATTATTGTTTATTTATTGTTTTAATTAAAATTTTAAATGTATAAATGTATTATATTTCTATTTTTATATTGTTGCAATTTCTAACAATAATAGTATTATGTAGTTAGGTATTTTATTATATTTTTAGTTATTTTGTTTTTTTAGTTTTATTGTATTTTTAGTCAAGGTCTTCATTGGGGATATGTCCCCGGGGCTCATCCAGGTGTCCGGCCTCCGCCGACGATCAGGGCCGCAGACATCATCTCCCGGCGCCGATCCACCATCTGATCCGGACATGGACTGAGAAACAGAATAAGAAAGAAACAGACAAATATTAGCGTAGATGCCATTCTTCTTACAATGTAACGAGTACACCATGTGTTATGGGGAGTGTTCCCGGTTCCGGTTGATCTAATTAATGCAGCCTAACAATCCTTCAACGAATTTGAATAATAGAAGTGTAGTAGTGTGTTATGTGTAAGCCAGGTTAAAGAAATGTGGCTTTAATCTAGATTTAAACTGACAGAGTGCGTCTGCCTCCTGAACAGAGTCAGGTAGATTGTTCCAGAGTTTGGGTGCTAAATAGAAAAAGGATCTGCCGCCCGCAGTCGATTTTGATATTCTAGGTATTATCAAACGGACGGAGTTTTGAGAACGCAGCAGACGTGGAGGACTATAATATGATAGGAGCTTGCTCAAATACTGAGGAGCTAAGCCATTCAGGGCTTTATAAGTAATTAACAAGATTTTAAAATCTGTACAATGTTTGATAGGGAGCCAGTGCAGTGTTGACAGAACCGGACTAATATGGTCATACCTCCTGGTTCTAGTAAGGACTCTAGCTGCTGCATTTTGGACTAACTGTAGTTTGTTGATCAAGCGTGCAGAACAACCACCCAGTAAAGCATTACAATAGTCTAACCTTGAGGTCATAAACGCATGAATTAGCATTTCTGCATTTGACGTTGAGAGCATAGGTCGCAATTTAGATATGTTTTTGAGATGGAAAAATGCAGTTTTACAGATGCTAGAAACATGGCTTTCAAATGAAAGATTGCTATCAAACAGCACACCTAGGTTCCTAACTGATGAAGAAGAATTGACAGAGCAGCCGTCAAGTGTTAGACAGTGACAATCAGAGCTCCATTGACTTCCCAGTTAATTCTTAAAACTGTCACTTTTGTGTAAAATGTCTCTCTAGTAAAAGATAATACATATGTTTGTTTGTATGTACTCTTAGACCCACATATGTAATGACACACATTTATGTTTTTGATGACAGGCCGCTTCACGCCATGCAGCCTCTATCATTACACACACGTCACACATGCACACAAAAACAAATCTCCAAAGAACTGTTACGACGGTCTCACTCCGCTGTAAAAACCAGGGCGTATCCTTATGACTAAATTAACCCTATCATGCTGGTCCTGTGGGTCAGTGATATATCGCTATGGTCGGAGCAGAATGTACCATTTGGGCTTTTGTTTGAACAGTCACTATAGCTACAGCATGGTTGTTTGGGGCCATGTGCCATGTGTTACATTTCCTTCTCTGACCACAGCCTGTGCACAATAACAGGCCAGAACATAATGGCATTAATCCCTCATTACATTTCAAATGACAAATGTGCTAAATACTGAACCAGTAGTGGAAACATGTATTTATAACCTCAGTGAAGGGACTCACATCAGAAACACTGCTTCTAATTCATAAAAAGGCTTTGTGAACTTATAGCAACTGACATACGCTATATACATCACGCATATCAGCAAGGAGTGCAACTCTAACGCCCTCGACATCTGCTTTTTTGTCGCCTCAGCAAGAAAAACCTTGACGTTATCGAGCAGCACACAGAAAGCTTTAAAGCATCCGTGTGTTTGTGTTACTCGCCATGGAGATTACGTTTTTATGAGCCAATCTGCTGCTCGGTAATGCGATTCTTCCTTGCCGTCTCTGGAGAGGGTAATTTACGGTTTACGGTGCCCTCAGAGGGAAAACATAACATAATAAATAACATTATGTAGCTTAAATAACATTGTTGCTTAAAGGCAATGCAGTGACATTGAAAACTAGTGCAATTAAACAACAACTTGGCTAATAACACACACTGGAGAAGAATTGTTCTGTGCAGGTGACTGGTTGCCAGTTTGAGTTTGCAGTTTTGCACTGTTTTTGCTGAATTGCACTAGCTTTCAGTGTAGAGTTACAAATCTAATATGTTCCGAAAACAGCTGCAATAAAAGTAACTGACTTGATCTTGATGAAAGAAGCATTAACGGGATAATTCTCCCAAGAATGGACATTCTATCAACATATACTTACTCTAATGTTGTTCTAGACATTTCATTCTTATGTGGAATACAAAATATCCTGAAAAGTAGGGGTTTTTTCCCTTTATCCATAGAAAGTCAATAGGCACAAATGTTGTTTTGGACCCCCTAGATTTAAATTGATAGAGATATAATACAAGTTTGGAACAACATGAGGGTGGTAAATGAAGACAGAACTTTCCAGCTTGTTCAGATGTAGGCTTTATATGTGGCTTTATTGGCTTAATTGACTAACCAAACTAAACTGTTTACAATACTGTTGGTTATCAGTATTTGCAGGGTTTTCACAGGAACAGCCATCAAGGATCACTAGTGGTGATTAAGCACTTTGTGATAAACTGCAGAATCTTTTAATTATGAATGAATAATTTAATGTTTCAAGAAAAGCATGCAGCCGTTTATCGTTTTAACCGCTGCAAAGGAGACAGTTTCAAGACGGCAGACATACACCACCTCAATCACACCAGAAATGAAGAACACCCAACAGAACCATTAAATAAATAGTTCACCCAAAAATGCAAATTGTGCCATCATTTACTCACCCCTCATGTTCCAAACCTGTATGAGTTTGCACAAAATACAGTATAATTTTGAAGAATGTTGGTTTGGGTAATTCTCTTTTTTCTTGCGTTTCCACAGAAGAAAGAAAATCATACAGGTTTGGAACAACAAGAGGGTGAGTAAATGATGACTCAGTTTTCATTTTATAGGTGCACTCATCAACCAGTCAACTCCAAAAAGCTAAACAACATGAAAAAAGCAGACAATTTGTTTACAGTATGTGACCTCCTTGTCTCTCCTGACCTCTGTTTTTCACTAACGTTCTCACTGTAATTCCTTTTTCTCTGTTTGTCCTGACACCCAGCTTGTGGTGGGTGGTTCTGAACATCTGTGTGCTGGAACAAAACAACAGGCAATTTCTGGGTGGATGGTATTTTCCACAGTCATTTTTTATGAGATCATCCTGCAGTAAGACTGCTCGCACCATTAGATTATCTAGAAGAACACATGTAAGATCTACCCACACACATGTTAACGCAATGCTGGATATATGGCAATAAATCAAATGACAATTCAAAGTAATATTAAGTCATTAATTATGTGACATTGTTCCACATGCAATATCAATATTAATAATATAAGCGGTAACAAAAAAAAATGATTAGTGTATTTTAAATATACAAAAAAAATCTACACACACAGTTTAACTGATACAGGTCATTGCACTCTGATTGTACATATTGTAGAAACACATTCCTATTAAGAATATGGATTTAATGAAGGAATTATGCTAGTGTAAGCTATGACATCATCCAATAAATATACTGTTAATTTATTCCTGCCACTTCATTTTACGTAAAAAAAAAACAGACTGGCTGTATTTACTCAGTTCCATCAGTTCAAACATAGTTCAATGCAAACATACGTAAATGCTTTTGTTAATTTTCCAATGTTTGCATGAGCAGTTATCAGAAATGAAACTCAAGGGACATGTGCTGTATCTGAACTTAATTAGCAAGGCGAAATGCTCAACCCCCAAAGAAAATGAAACTGATGACTGTTGATATTGCAATGACAAAACTGATGATCATATGGACAGAGACAGAAGAAACTGTTTCTCTAAATGTCTTTGACAACATCTAGAAGTCTATCCATCTATTTGAAGACATTTGAACCCAAACATTTATATAAAGAGTGATCAAGACAAAAGGAAGCTGGAAATGAGACCTAGCAGGTCCTTTTGTCTCACATATAAAGAAGTCAGTTGAATCAGAAGAAGTTTCATCAGCAGAGCAGTTCAGTTTAATGCATGTGTTTGCTTGAAAACCCTTTGAAGTTTTCCCTAATGTGCTTTTTATATGTCAGGCATTATGGGTAATTACAGTAATATTTCGAGAGAGAGAGAAAGAGGGAGGTGTAGAGAGAGAGAAACAAAAAAAAAAGAGATTCCCCAGAGGTGTATTATCCTGCTTTCATCGACTAATTTCTGCAAAATGGCACACACTTTTGTATCATTTGTAAGGACAAAGGAAGCAGAGAGAGACAGAGCAACTGAGAGAGAAAGAGAATATTAAAATTTTATTAAAATGAATAAGGGTCTTGATGGCCCAAAGCTCATAAGATATTGGAACAATATTATTATGCATTATTAAACTTGCCGCAGCCAGCATATGCAGCAAAAGCTGCAAGAGGTTTAAGACCATTATCTCGTGGATCCCCAAAATTACATTTTTTAATATCCATAAATCCAGTGAAGGAGTCTCATTTAGATGCATGCAGCGTTACTGAGAATCCAGCATGTAACATTTTTCCTTAAACTTTGCTCCAAAAAACATAATTAAGGGTTTTAATCAGAGTCATTGAATTCTTCTGAATTGTTAACAAATGTAGAGGTTGAAATAAGGCATAATAAAAGTGCTATCTGTGACTGTTTCTTTCCATTTGCAGAGACTATAGGGTTCTGTGGGGGATTCCTGTCTCTGTGAGGCTGAACATGTTTAATCGGTAAGATACAGTTCTCTCTTACTCATACACTGCTGGGGGATTTCTTCACAAGCTTCTCTTCAAACACACATTTTCCAGGAAGAAGAAATGACAGCATAAATACTGCATGCTTTCCTTCCAGAGGATTCTTTCCGAATTTTTTCAGAGATATTCTTCACTACATCAGCATATCAACTGAACATGACATGAAAACTACATTTCCTTTAATGACATTGTTCTTTTAAACTATGTGCGATTTTCAGTCAAAATGGGCAATGACCAAATGCATCAGAACTCAGTGAAGGGATTCAACACCATAACCTGCAGTGTGATATTGTCTTCAAAAGAAATGACCAGAGTGCACTTATCTTTCCCTGTTCAATAAACTAATCTGATGATGTGTGCTAACCTGATATTGTAAATATTAGCATAGCTCTACTGAAATTGTGAGCAGCAATTAAATGACCAGCAAGATGATGTTTTACAGAATCTTTATGTCCACTTAAACTGCGCTATGAATTTTTTACAGTTTTAATAAACTGTAATTTGTAAAGATGAAAATGTAATGAGTACGATAGTACATGTTAATTTTAATATATTTTAATTTTCTCTTTTCACAGTAATAAAACAGCAATAGGGGAAACTGAGGCTGGTTGTCACATTTACTCCTGTGAATATTTCTCAAGGTAGATTTATTGAATAGGCACAAACATTAAAGTCTTAAAATCAAACATTTCCACCTTTATTTCTCAGGAGAAAAGATACAGCTAATTAAACTCTGACCTTTCAGCAAGATGTTGTCACACTACGTGGGTTAAGTTGTCACAATGGGCACATGCAATTAAATATATTTATTAATTCACAGCTTTTCAGCAAAATTTAAACAGTAAAACAATAATGAAACACAAAATGATTCATACATCAAAAGAATGTCCAATGTAGAAGCATTTTATGATTACTCAGCACCTGCAGATTGAAAGACATTTTCAAGTAGCCTACTAGAATGTTACAATGTTTTTTTTGGAATAAGCATAAAACAATTTCTATTATAAAACGGATAGTTCCGGTCCTTGATTCTGATTGGCTGAGCCGCGTTCAAAGCTGTTGTAAACTACTCTACAAACATACACCTTTGTTTACATCTGTGTGTTGCTCGGCAACCACTTTGTTGCAACCATAGATATACGTGTGTATATATATATATATATATATATATATATATATAACCACAACCGTTTCTGAGGAACTTGTTTGGCTGGAAGAATAATGTTTTTATTAATATCACTATATGTTATTTGCTTTGTTTTATTTTGTGAAACCTTGCAACATATATGGAATAACCGTTTTATAAAAGCAATAAGCCCTGTGAAGCCGTGGTTTACAGTGAATTTATAACAGCTAAGGGGGATTCCGCTTTGAGTCGTGCCTAACAACGCCCCTTTGCTATTATAAATTCACTGTAAACCACGGCCTCTTGGGGCTTATTGCTTTATGATAATTTCATTCTAACGTAATAATTCCTAATTATAAAATATCTCAAATCTTAAAAGGGAGATTTTGCAAACAGCAGAGCTCTTCTTCTTTTCTCTTCTTTCGGTCTTTTGTTAAAGATTTCAGCAACCCTCATCACACAGAATGCGAGAGGAAAACCCCAGAACCTTCTGAGGATTCCTGCCTCCCTTTGTTCTTCTTTTGGATTCCAAAACAAGAAGAAAGTGAGGATGTAATCCCTGAAACACGCTGGTGCTTGACATCAACTAACACACTGTCAGCTTTTCAAAGCTGGGTGTGTGCACTCACAATTTTCCATGCATAGAGATGAGAGATAAGAGTGGAAATGTGGTGGATACGCAATAGAGTGCAAGCCAAACACACAAACAAGCACACACAGCTTGACAATGACACTCTTTTTCACTTGTAGTTATGGCACAGACATGTGCTTATACACCACTGAATGCCAGACTGCTTCAGTTGTACACAATCACACATTTGAGAAATGCAGCCTGCATAACAGTCTAGATGTAGATCTCGTCATGTCACTGCCTGCAACATCAGGTGCATTCCTCAATCATAACGTTGCCAGAGTGCACATGAAAACACAATCAAACCACCCACGATAAGAAGTGTGCTCACAAAAATTCCCAGAAGGAAGGTTTACCTACTATACTGACTGTTGTGTGTAACTATGTGATCATTACATATCAAATAGGAAATATTAAAAGTTCTTGGATTTCTCTGTATAGTTTAACTTGGATTGAAATTGGTCAAAGCTGGTCGTCTAGAATCATTAGCTGGTTTAGATTAGTCATTCTCAAATATAGCAAACATCAGCAAACTTCCAAGGGGGCATCAAGATGACTTTAAAGCATTCAAATAATAAAGGGATGAATTTATTAAAACAATCTTTAAAATGACTTGTCAAGTGAAATTAGATTTCATGTTATTTTCCCTCAATACCTGTTGTTTTTACTGAAGAACATGCAGCTCCTAAAACTTTACAATCACAAAAAAGTACTGTGGTTAATTAATATACAAACACTCCCAGTTTAAGTTAATAAAATATGTTTGAAAATAAGCAGCTTTGATATAGACCTTATGCACAGTCCTCTTAAGGCAAGTCATTGCACTCAGCGGCCAGTGTTGGGGAGTAACTAGTTACATGTAACGGAATTACGTAATTTAAAGGTATAGGGTAGCGATTTTGGAAAGGCTAGCGATAGCAAGCATTTTGATGATTAACATTTTGATTGGACAAACATTTTATGGTCCTACGCCTTCCAAAGATGATATAACTACATATAAATAAATTTAGACCACTTAACTTAAGTGATTACGATCATAACGACCGGCATAACGAAAAATGTTTTTGAACCAAATCAACTACCCTGCCTTTAATTACAAAATAAATGTAACTGAAATCTTTAACAGTTACTGAGAAAAAAAGTGCAATTAAATTAGAGTTACTTAAGAAAATGTTAACAATTACAAAGGAGTTACATCTGAATATTTTCATGCACACACACTTACACATACAGATTGTGTTGACTGCTCTAAAATAAGAGACACCAATGTTTCAAGAGTTTAGGACACAGAATAGCGTTGCAAAATAGGACACATGCTTATTTGATAACTGCTTTATTTCCTGTTTGGGTTTTTGTTTATGCTTTATTTTTTTTAAGATTAACTGTTTTTTTCCAAAGCATTTTTAGATGCCAGTGTTTCCTGTCATAGCTATGCAAAGATTTGAAAGCAGTATCATATCAAACTATTTCTTGTTTTGGTTTTAAATCTGTATTTAACCTCAGAACGATCTCAAAGTAAGTCTGATTTTGTGGTAGCTGTGCTTTAAAATTAAAATATTATAATCTTAATTCAAGTTGATGAAGGATTTTGAAAGTCTGACAGTAATCAGTGTTGAGTACTACTGAAAGGTTAACCCTGCCTGCTTTAAATGTTTCAAAATGATTAACAGTTGAAAACATTCATTAGAAATTTAGAAATATAATCAAAAAGTAATCAACTGTAATCAGTTAAATTATTTAATAAAGTAATTGAAATAGTTACACTACTTATTACATTTTAAATAGGGTAACTTGTAATCTGTAACCTATTACATTTCCAAAGTAACCTTTCCAACACTATCAGCAGCCATTTTTGAAATGTGTCTGAGGCATGCAAGTGCAGCTCCTATCTCTTTGAATGGGGAAACACTGAACTCTCCAAAACGGTTTGCCAAGCTTACGATTAAATTTCATATTTGAAATCACCAATGAAATCTGGCAACAACTGTATCATAAATATTGTTTCCTTTGCTCAAATAATGTTAAAAAGGTCAGCCAGTACACATGCGCAGTCCTAAATGTGCATCCCCTAACGCTGATGCAGTGATGCGATGACTTTACCGATTAGCAATTGGCTCTTTTATTCAGAAGGCGGGGCTTCCTTCGATAGAGCAGCCATATTAAGCACTGCATTCTTCCCCACTCAAAACTATACAAATGACATGTCTTGGGTATTCTATAGTCTTTGCCTTGTGTGTCAGAGAAAGAAGTGTACAGCCATCTTTAGAATGTTGTCTTGAACCTCCGTTTTCACAGTAGCTCGATCCATAGCGTCACTTATTGTAGAGTTAACAAAAGTTATCGTGTGCATGGTAATGTTCGAAGCGAATGTCATAACAAATGTCAGTAGACCGGGGAACATTTTGAAATGAGCGGTTAATTCACTACTTCGTACTTCACTGTACGAACTTCACTGCTGACAAAACAGCTCTTAGTTTGTATCCTGTCTCTTTATTAGCGAGCTATCATGCTAATAGACTCACCCAGGCTTAAAAGCAACCACTTAGCGTAAGTGTTCAGGTAACTTTAGCAAAACATTCCACTACTTAAACCTTTGCCAAAAGCTTATTTCCAAAGCATGACTTCACCTCTACTCCACAGAATGTTAAAACCTTCAAAGCAGCTGATGGAGGAACATTAATCAACCCACAGTCAATATGACAGTCATTGCAGAGGGCCTCAAGGTACAAACACATTAGAGAGGGGCAACAGCTCATTCAATGGATGCAAATGAACACACGATCCTCAGCAGACAGAAGCTCTTCTCTAGGACAGTATAATTGTTTGTCATAAAAATCCATCATCGGATTACGACAAGGCAGCGTGCATTTTGTCACATGTGGAGGTGTGCAGGTGCATTTAGACATGATTTATTCTGCGCATGGCATGAAGAACGAACCGCTGCAGATGTTCATTTAAAGATTGTAAATTAATCTTCTTATCAGCTCAGTTTTACTGCACTATCTCTCGGCAGCCGCCGAGGCCTTCACTGAAATGCTTCAACTAGCTTTCATGGCTTGTTACCTTCCCTCTGCTTGCTTGTTAACCGACTCAGCCCTGTCGCACATCCAATTTATTCAGAAGTCGAGGTCAGAAGCGTTGATCGCGGACTGCCGCTGGTTTTCATTCACACAAATAGAGCCGTTATGAAAAAGTAACATTTCTGATTAAAGTGTATCTTTGGTTTTGATTTTCAGATTAGCGCATGATAGATTGCTTGAATGCGATGTCTCGGTCAAAGGTGGGGAATGGTCACAGCGTATGTATTTTCCGTCACATTTTCCATTGCATGACTCATCCGAAGGCTCATAAATATTTAGACAGCATGGAGACATTCACAGGGTCACAGGAAATGGATCTTTGCATGCAAGCTCACCTTTGACAAGCACTTGAAATCGCAAAGCTGTTGGCATACAGAAAATGCATTTGTTAAGCATATATATAAAAAGACCTCAAGTTACTAAGGAGCAATATGGATGTGTGCATCTTTGTTTGTGAGGTATTTAAAATTCTCTGAGCATTTTGTGGCACTCTGTAAGAAACGCTTTGTGTTCATGCAGGTGTCTGCATTTGTGTGTGAATCAATTTGTGTTTACCACATGATCTCATGTGTGCCCACTTTATGTATGCATGGATGTATGTGTGTGCATGTATGTGAATGTAGCCCATCAGTCTTCACCAGGGCCCTTGAACACTGCTCTTATGTCCTTGCTCTGAATAGGTCATTTCTCCAAGATCCTAACAGCTGCTCTAGAGGGGAGGAACAGGAACAAGAGGCCCACCCTAAACTCACCCTGCTTGGGCAGACAGCTGGGCGAAACCCTGGTCCTGGCCTGCAACACTAAAGCCTTGTGTGCTGCTCAACAACTTTCTCTGAGCAGCTTCAACACACTATATACTCTAGTGTTAATTTCATTAATGAAAACTATAATGAAAAATATTAATTGACAAACTTTTTCCTGTGACTAAGATGAGATGACACTTATGAGATTAAATGAGATTAAACACTTAGTGTGAATATGTCAACATGCAATATAGTTGATGAAAAAAGACAAGACTAAAATGTAGTTTAAAATATAAAACCCCTCGATATCCAAAATATCTATATATTTTCTTAAAAAAAAAAAGAGAGAGAAAAAAATATAGACCTCTACGAGTTTTCATGTTACTTCGTAAATTATAATTCTAATTAATTCTCAAATCACATGAATTATGATGAGTAATCACAATTGTAATAATTTTGGCAAAATAATTCTGATTATCAGTTGAACCATTATGCAGTAGGACTAAAATAGTATTTATTTATTTTTGCCTAAAACTGGACTAAAACTCTCAGACTTATGACGTTAATATACTGTAAAATGTTTTTTTTTGTTTGTTTTTTTTTTAACTGTGTGAAACAGCATGCAACAAAAAACTTCAGAATTAAGTGCAGGATGCAATTATGTTGACTTCATTATGTGCATGGTTGCATAAGCGAGGAGCATCCATTTATGGTTTTGGAAACTAATATCATCATTTTTCAAAATCCAATTTTGTGTAAAAAATATGGCAGATTAACTTTGGGTGGTCTGATAAGTTAATATTTAAAATTGCTGTTGATATTACTTCCAGTTAATTTGTCACAATCGAAATTAAAGGTCAAGTCATTATCCCACGCAATGAGGTCTGGTCGTATACCGAGTTGATCATGCACACAGAAAATGTGCATAATGGGTAATATGGTATTCTGAACATGTCTTGAGAGAATTTCTGTCCTTCTGCCCATCTCTGTCTCTCAGAAATTAAGTATGCATTAAGTCTGGATTCTTTTAATGTGTTAATATTGCTTGGTTTTCCAATTTCATTAGGAATCAGGCAGCATAGGTCCAAGTCTACATGTGTCAGTGAGAAGCCACAGCAGGAAGTATAAATTTGTATTTCTGTAACCCAGTACAGATTAGACAAGTCTGGCGTGAAATCCAGGATAAGTGGTAAAGAAAAGAAGAGGATATTCACACAGACCAATGCTCAGTCATTACCAAACGCTCATCCGTGCACTGGAACTGGAACAGTGCTCACCAGGAGCCTGCCACAAAGACATTCATTCTCAGCAGCTGCCTCTTCTGAAATTCAGCTGCCTTGGAAAACATTTTACTGCACATAGAAAGGCTGAAAAAGGCTAATAATGGAAATAATGTTCCCATTAAAAACAGCAACTGAGTACCCTTATGAAAAAGAAGTTTATTCAAGTGTGCTATTAGTATACTTATTTTAAACTAAAAAATAGGAAAGTATACTTTCAGTCTACTTTTTATGTACTTCTCAGAAATGTGCTTTATGTACTTCTCAGAAATATACTAAAAATGACATTTAAGTATACCTACTTAACTTATACTTAGAAAAAGTCTAAATATATTTGAGCCATACTTGTACCCCGAGAATCCATATTTTCATTATTATACGTTGGGGGGTGGGGGGGGGGGTGCTATTACACATCTTCTGTACAGAATTTCCAAAAAAACACAAGCGAAAAAGAAACCGAAATAACAGATGCTTCCACATGTAATCCAACACGATTATCAGCAATAAAAAAGCATCAAAACTGTGTAACGTTATGAAATAAAATGTTGACCAATGAAGAGTAAAGGTCATTGCATACTGAGTCAGAAATTTTTGTCTGATATTTTCGCACATTAAAAAATAAATACGACCTAATGTTGTGTCAATCACATTTACACACTGCCTCCAAAAGTTTTGTCCATCATAAAAAATTCGGATCAGGTTAGATTTTCCGCATTTTCGCATCCGTAGCAGGCATTTTAATAGGAAAGGATGACAAATACGAAAAATATGGAAAAAATGCACACGAAAATTTTGGACTCAGTGTGCAAGGACCTTTAATAATGAATGTCAAGCTTTGGGGTGTTGATCGACTCCATCTACGTTTTGATTATCATTCTGAATCCATTTCATAGTCCATTTCATAATTTTTTCAGCTTTTTGTTCAAAATGTTGTTTATTTCTTTATTTTTTTTTTATTTATGAAACTTACATTCAAGTGTTTATAAAAAAGAATGCATGAAGCTAGAATAAAATGTTTTTGTTTACAAGCAGATATCCTGTTCTTTATTTTGATGTTTTATATGTTCAGATATTCATATAACAAAATATATACAAATTAATACCTAAATAGTGACATAGTAGTATACTTAAAGTATAATGTAAAGTTCACTTAAAGAAAACTTACGAGTATACTTGCAGTACTTGATGATGTGGTTGGAGCTGAACTTGGCAGTGCAGTCGTGGTTCAGCAGTGTGAAGAGCAGCAGGCTGAGCACAAAGCCTTGTGGGGCACCTGTGGTCAGTGTGGTAGTGCTGGAGGTGTTGCGGCCAACACGGACTGACTGAGGTCTTCCGGTTAGAAAGTCCAGGATCCAATTACAGAGTGAGTTGTTAAGGCCCAGTAGGTTTAGTTTATTTATGAGCTGTTGTGGGATTATTGTGTTGAATGCCGAGCTGAAGTCAATGAACAGCATGTCTTTATTTTCTAGGTGGGTAAGAGCCAGGTGGAGGGTGGAGGAAATTGCATCGTCCGTAGAGCGGTTTGGACTGTATGCAAACTAGAGCAGATTGAGTGTGTTGGGGAGGCTGGTTTTGATGTTGTGCATGACTAACCTCTCAAAGCACTTTATCATGCCAATCATCAGTCAGTGCTATGGGACGGTAGTCATTTAGACAGGTCACAGGTGATTTCTTTGGTACCGGTATGATTGTTGTGGATTTGAGACATGTGGGGACGACTGCCTGGCTCAGCGAGGTGTTGAAGATATCTGTAAGGACATCTGTCAGCTGTGCAGCACAGTCTCTCAGTACCCGGCCTGGTATGTTGTCAGGACCCACAGCCTTGCGTGGGTTAATCCTAGATAGGGTCTTCCTTACATCAGCTGGGGACAGACAGAGTGCCTGGTCATTGGGAGGAGTGGGCAGTTTTTGTGCAGGTGTGTCATTTTGGATTTCAAACCGTGAATAAAAGTGGTTGAGTGCATCTGGGAGGGATGTGTCATCATCACAGGCCTGTGGCGGGGGCTTGTAGTCAGTGATGGTCTGAATGGCTTGCCACAGGCTCCGTGTGTCTCTGCTGTCTGTGAAGTGATTGTTAATTTTTTGAGCATATGACCGTTTTGCAGTTTTGATGCCACAGGACAGATTGGCTCTTGCTGTTTTGAGGGTTGCTTTATCTCCCGATCTGAATGCTTCATCTCTGGTCTTTAGCAGCCCATGAACCTTTGCTGTCATCCATGGCTTCTGGTTTGCACGTGTGATGATGGTCTTGGTGACTGTCACATCATCAATGCACTTTTTGATGTAAGCAGTCACTGTTTCAGTGTATTCTTGCAGGTCTGTGTAGGCTGCTGCCTCTTTAAACATGTTCCAGTCTGTGCACTGAAAGCAGTCCTGTAGTGTTGAGGTAGCATCATCTGGCCAAATTGTGATGGGTTTTTGAACCGGTTTGGCGAGTTTCAGAAGTGGATTATATGCTGGCATTAGCATAACAGAGATGTGATCGGAGTACCCGAGGTGGGGGCGGGGTTCAACCTTGTAAGCGTTCTTCTCTGTTGTGTAAACAAGGTCCAGTGTGTTGTTACCCCTTGTTGTAAAGTTCACATGTTGGTAAAACTTTGGCAAACTGTCTTTAAGTTAGCGTGGTTGAAGTCACCGGCTATGATGAAAAAGCCGTTGGGGTTATTTGTTTGTTGTTTGCTGATGGCGCTGTAGAGTTCACGAAGCGCGTCCTTAGCGTTTGCACACGGGGGAATGTAAACCGCGAGGTTAAGGGCATTTCATTTAAGGGCATTTCATTATTGAATTCAGAGATGTCACTGTCTAGCTCAGTTTAGTTTAATTAGTATCTGTGAAATCAAACTGATGATAATCGCTAGAAATTAAGTGTCCCCAACTGAGCAAGCCAGAGGCGACAGTGGCAAGGAACCAAAACTCCCTCTGTGACAGAATGGAGAAAAAAACCTTGGGAGAAACCAGGCTCAGTCGGGGGGCCAGTTCTCCTCTGGCCAGGATATTATTGTTTATTTATTGTTTACTTATTGTTTTAATTAACTTTAAATGTATAAATGTATTATATTTCTATTTTTATATTGTTGCAATTTCTAACAATAATAGTATTATGTAGTTCGGTATTTTATTATATTTTTAGTTATTTGTTTTATTTTAAGTTTTATTGTATTTTAAGTTGAGGTCTTCACTGGGGATATGTCCCCGGGGCTCATCCAGGTGTCCGGCCTCCGCCGATGATCAGGGCCGCAGACATCATCTCCCGGCGCTCAAAGTTAGCCTTTTGGGCTATTTTGTGAACTCCGACTACGGAAGTTACACAAGCAGAGAACTTTTCTATCTTTACTTTTAAAGATTAATTCACCAGCAAAGCAAGAGATGGAAATTTTGCTCGATTACTTGCTTTAAGTTGAAATGGCAGCGGTTTCCTGGTTCGAGGGAATCCCGCGGCGGATTGGCTGCTGATGTGTCGTCGTCTGACGCGTTTCAAGGAAAGCCCTCCTGTGATTGGCGGTTGCCTGGTGCTTTGAGAGAGATTTCACCTCAAAGTTCTCTGAGTTCCTTCCGTAGCTTCAGTCTTCAAGGTTTCTTCAGACGCTTGAATAAGTATTTGTAGTGTTGTTAGATCGACTCAGATGTTAAGGCCGGGGGCGCGCAGCATGTCAGGAGTCGCCAAGCCAAAGTCTTTCTTGTGTTTTTTATACTAAGCAGCAGCTTTGTGTCCAGTTTAAAACGGGCTGATTTCAGTACGCCTGACCGGGCTCCTCTTCCAATCAGATTTCTGTTCTTGTAGGTGGAGCCCTGCCCCGCACGGCGTCTTTCCGTGCATAGATTATCTGCTTAGTTATTTTGTCACATGAAGAAAATACCCTGGCAGATTTCTATAAGTGTTATAATCATACATTATGATGCTAAAGGCTCATTTTCATTCATACCAACTTATTGCTTACGAAACCAGCTATTATTCAACATCAAACAACAGGTATGGCATACACAGAGTACCTATATTACTTTCTATCTACTACATGGGTTAAGGCATAGATTAAACTATGCTAAGTTCTAACTAATCGTACCACGCATATGATATTAAACACAGGGAAAAGTTATATGTCACAGATTTAAGAAAATATCATTGGTTCCATTACACAGCAAGCTTATAAATGACAACTCGAATATAAAATACAACCTGAATTGAATATATATATATATTGTCTCTTGAGTACATTGCTTTTAATAGCAGCAGCTAAATGAATATCTCTTCTTAGAAGTCCTTTGTAAAAGTTTGAGTTCTTTGTTTGTCCAAGAAGTGAAAAGAAACACGGGCATCCTGGTGGAATGCCAGAGACGAAGGGGATGCGCCCTGAGGTCATGATAAGGTCCCGTGGCATAGATCTGGTGATTTTCTTAGCTCAGACGGAGCTATAAGTCAATCGCTTGTGTTTATCCGATGGGTAGTTTGTGCGTAAAAGGTTTGCGGGTATCACGAGCCATCTGTTTCTGGAACTTCTTCACATAAGCAGCTCTCTGTTCTTTAGATTTGTTATTTATGCCAAAGTTAGTCATTGACACAAATGTTCTTAAGTGAGTTCGGCTGAAAGGAGTCAGTTATTGCTGTCTTGGTGCTTGCAGATACAGGATGTGGTTCTATAAATCTATCAGGGTTTAGGGGTCTCATGTTGATCCGAAGGGAACAGGCCAGGACAAATTGGGCGCGGTGTTGATCATTCGTTAATTTTATGACCACAGCGTGGAAGGGAGAACTCCTTAGTTTCTGGTAAGGAATGTGAGGTCCTGCAATTATAGTTGTGTCTGTTCACTAAGGTTCTACAGCTCATTCCACAACATTTCAGTTGGATTAAGGTCCAGACTTTGACTCGGCCATTCCAAAACATTAACTTTGTTCTTCTTTAACCATTCTTTGGTAAAACGACTTGTATGCTTGGGTCGTTGTTTACTGCATGACCTATTTTCTCTTGAGACTCAGTTCTGGGACAGATGTCCTGATATTTTCCTTTAGAATTTGCTGGTATAATTCAGAATTCATTATTCCATCAATGATGGCAAGTCGTCCTGGCCCAGATGCAGCAAAACAGGCCCAAACCATGATATTACCACCACGTTTCACAGATGGGATAGGTTTCTTATGCTGGAATGCAGTGTTTTTTTCTTTTTTCCCAAACGTAATGCTTCTCATTTAAAACAGAAAGTTCTGTTTTGGTCTCATCTGTCCAGAAAACATTTCTCCAATAGCCCTCTGGCTTGTCCACATGATCTTTAGCAAACTGCAGACCGGGAGCAATTTTTTTGGACAGCAGTGGCTTTCTTCTTGCAACTCTGTCATGCACGCCTTGGTTGTTCAGTGTTCTCCTGATGGTGAACTCATGAACATTAACATTAGCCAATGTGAGAAAGGCCTTTAGTTGCTTAGAAGTTACCCTGGGTTCCTTTGCAACCTTGCAGACTATTAGACGTCTTGCTTTTAGAGTGATCTTTGTTGGTGGACCACTCTTGGGGAGGGTAACAGTGGTCTTGAATTTCCTCCATTTGTACACAATCTGACTGTGGATTTGTGGAGTCCAAACCCTTTAGAGATGGTTTTGTGAGCTTTTCCAGCCTGATGAGCAACAGCAACTCTTTTTCTGAGGTCCTGAGAATGTCACAGTACATGTTGGAATCCATATTTCCCTCAATGAACCGCAGCTCCCCAGTACCAGCAGCACTCATGCAGCCCCAGACCATGATGCTACCACCACCATGCTTGACTGTAGGCAAGACACAATTTTCTTGGACACCATCTGAGCCAAACAAGTTTATCTGAGTCTCATCAGACCACAGGATATGGTTCCAGTAATTCATGCTCTTCGACAGGTTGTCTTCAGCAAACTGTTTGCAGGCTTTTTTTGTGAGCCAGCTTCAGAAGAGGCTTCCTTCTGGGACAACGGCCATGCGGTGTGTGGCGTATGGTCTGAGCACTGACAAGCTGACCTTCCACTTCTGCAACCTCCAAAGTAATGCTGGCAGCACTCATGCGTCTGTTTTTTGAACCCAGCTTCTGCACCTGACGCACAGCACAAGGACTCAACTTCTTTGATCGACCCTTGCGAGGCCTGTTCAGAGTGAAACCAGTCTTGGAAAACCTCTGTATGACCCTGGCCACTGTACTGTAACTCAGTTCCAGGCTGTTACCTAACTTCTTATAGCCTCGGCCATCTTTGTGGAGAGCAACAATTCTAATTCTCAAATCCTCCGAGAGTTCTTTGCCATGAGGTGCCATGTTGAACATCCAGTGGTCAGTATGAGAGAATTGTACTCAAAGAACCAAATTTTAACTGCTCTAATACATGATACACAAATTTGTATGGTTCTGTCAAGCAGACAAAAACATGAACATGATGAATAAGACATGTGGCTTTGCATGGTTAAACGAAGTATAGCTGTTATCACTTAGGGTGTACTTACTTTTGTTGCCAGCTATTTTGACAATAATGGCTGTATGTTGGGTTATTTTCAGAGGACAGTAAATCTTTACTGCTATACAAGCTTCACATTGACTACTCTAAAATATATCCAAGTGTCATTTCTATAGTATTGTCCCTTGAGAATATATACTAAAATGATTGCTGAAATGTGAGGGGGTGTACATCCAAGTGTCATTTCTATAGTATTGTCCCTTGAGAATATATACTAAAATGATTGCTGAAATGTGAGGGGTGTACTCACTTTTGTGAGATACTGTGTGTGTGTGTATATATATATATATATATATATATGATGATCCATTGCGAGAATATTTTCAAAACCGTGGTGTAATAAAGGTTGGAGACCCCTGTCCTACAAGACGTAATGAGTATCCCGCATTTCAATTATGGCCGTTTTATTTTTGTCTTTACTGAAATTACAGTACCACAATAAAAACAGTATATACAAAAAAAAATGTGATTGGAGTTAAAAATCTACTTGTGCAGCCGTCATTTTCTAGCTAGAGCATGAAAAATAACCAACCAACCAACACAATCATAGAGAGGGTTTCTTTTCCACTGTAAATGTATCTGTCTCCCACATTTCAAGAGTATTGCAACAGTCTAGAAACAAATAGGCCTGGTTTCACAGACATGGTTTAGGTTAAGCCAGGGTTTGGCCATAGTTCAATTAGGACATTTATATAATTTTTATAAACGTGCCTTAGAAAAGACATTACTGGTGTGCATCTTGAGACAAAACGAATGCACTGATTTATTTTAAGATCAGTCAATGCAAGTTTATTTCAGTTGAAACAGCTCAGACTTACATTTTAGTCTGGGACTAGGCTTAAGCCTTGTCTGTGAAATCGGGGGATAGTGTTTAGTGATACAGGTGCTTTCAGTTTGCTCCTGTCTGAACTTTGCACATTTTAAATGGTCTTACTTTTTTAAATCCCAAATTTGTTTAAAAACCTTAAGACAATTCCAGTCAAAAGTTTGTAGATTCTTGCATAGTAAGAAAAATTGACAAACATATTGAGATGAAACATGGTGTAATCATCAATGCCGTAGGCAAAACTTAGTAGCTAACCCTGAGTCTGTGTTAACCGTGACCCCTCACTGTGTTCATATGCTTTGAACAGATGATCCTGACATCATAACTGTGCTGACTGATTCTGTGGGTTACGCTCAAGTTCTTGAGTAGTTTCTCACTGCCTCATGTTCTTCATCTCCTTACGTCCCACAGACACTGACGTGTTGGAGTTCAGACAGTGCGTTAAGCAGCACGGGAAGTGTTCGCTCAAAAAGCCTTCGACCCTTTCCGCGGCCCTGAGGTGCTGCCGGGCCCCGCTGTCCAATCCGACGCAGAGATCGACGCTTTCACTCGGCAGAAGGCCGACAGCGCCTACCATCCGTCCTGCACCTGTAAAATGGGCAGCGCTGCAGACGGCATGGCAGTGGTGGCTCCTGATCTGCGGGTTTAAGTTCATGGTAGTATGGGAGAACGCATTTAGACTTGTTTAAATGCTTTCACATAATGGGAACAGTTGGGAGGCCAGATTCTCCTGGTTTAAATGAATCATTTTGCCACATGATCAAACTACTCTTCAGTCTTAGGCAGCTTACCTTTATCCACAAAGTGACTGATTTCAGTATGTCTTAAATTCAGATGTACATTTAGTAAAAAAGATCATTGCTAATGCATTTAATGAAGTATGACCAGACATGATCTTGATCATTTTTATGAGATTCCCTCCATAAGTGTCTTAATGAAACTGACTAACATTTCCACACTATCAGTATGACACAATTATGTGGTAATAATCAGAAATAATACATTTCAGCTGCTAAGCCTACAGTAGGAACCAAGTATATATGCAAATAACTCTTTAATATTTACACAGAGAGAAAAAGAGAATTTTTAGAATTGTTCTTGTGTTCTTTATACTGGTACAATGGATTTTTTTCATACTTTGTTACATTCTTTTTCTTATTCCATTTTTAACTTAATAAAACAGTGGTCCAATTTTAACAGATTGAAAATGCCTGTAAAATCACTACAACAGATGATTGTCTTTTAAATAAGAACTGTACCTCTCAAAAAGATTAAATAAAATGATTAAATTATAAAAGTCTCCTGATGATTGATTTAAATGTCCTAATACATCTCCAAATATTGCCCATGCTGAGGACTGACACTTCATTTGCACAACACGAAAGACCTTCTCTTCATCTTCATTTCAATAATGCCAGTAATCTACACACAATCTTATGATTTATAATTGCATTTAATTATAGGTAAAAGACCATTAAAAAAAACAAAAATGACTAAATTAGTTCATATCTGGATAATTCTCAAACTATGACAGAAACTAGACATGTTACTTCAATGAAAGGAAATAAATTTTGCTTTGCTATTAAAACACAGTCATAATTTATCCATTCATTCAACACATACATGACTTTAAAGTCTTTGTCATCAGACATTTTGTTAAAAATAGATCCTCTTTAATGTCTAGAATCTTGAAAATGATAAAGGCAGTTGAGAGTTATTCTAAGTGCTAAATGTTCCATTTAGAAAGGAAAGGTTGGTGGTTTACATCAAACAAACAGTTTAACATCACAGAGACAAACATATAGTAGTTCAGAAACAGCATGTGCTAAATTACCCGTTATTCCTTAAAGACAAATCAACATTCTGTCGTCATTTACTCTCTGAACCTGTATGATGATACATGTACCTTGAAGCTTTTAAAAAGATTATAAAAGTAGTCCAGCCGGATCGATTAGCAAATCATTCTGAGAAATGGATCAACCGATGAATGATTCTGACTCAAAAGAATGACTTGTTCACAAACCTAACATCATACATTCATGAACAGAGCTGGAGCGGATAAGGCTGATGTTGGTCTGTTCCTCGTTCAATGCTGTTGAGCCACAGGAATATAGCACACAAACTGTATGGACTATTTTCATAATACTTTTATACCACTTGTCTCACAAACACTTTGAAGTATCCATACAGGTTTGGATCAAACATTCGGGTTAGTAAATGATGACAGCATGTTTTGGGTGAACTATTTATTTTATATAAGCCCAAAAGTCATCAGGTATGTGAGACATAGACCTCAATATCAATTACAGAATCACTGAGACAGATGAACTTTGAAAATATCTAAGAAATAAAAAAACTTCAGTGTGTGACCAGTTAAAGGAACTGGAGGACCAAAGCAGTTTAATCAGTATGGAGGCAGATATGCTCACACTAACAGTAACGGACACTCAGGCCGACTCTACAACGCGAGCGCTCATTGTTTTGATATGTTTAGTAACTGCTTCTACTAGAGAAAGAAGCTTCTGTTTCCATTGCGATGTCTCTGAGAGTTCAGAGAGGCAAACGGCAGTGAGATTTGCTCTGGATAAAGGAAGCAGAAAAAGTTTATGGAAGGTGCTGCTGTGTAAAGCCCTTTATAAGATCTGTTTGAGTACCTGAAGTCTAGGACATGTCCACTTAAAACGATGATTCTGTGACGCATATATATTTGAACATGAATGGTTTTATATTATGTTCATCTTCATTGTGATTCGTGATTATTTAAATGCCTTCGTTTGTGCATTTTACAGCCATATTTGCTCAACAGACCTTGAGTAGTGAAATATCAGAAATGCACTTTTCTTCCACCACCAAAACTGGCGTCTTGCATTATTTCATCATGTGAAAAATAGGAGTATGGATCATTTATGGATCAATTTATGTGTAAACTTATGTTCACCCAAATATAATTTACTCACCTTGTTTCAAACCATTTTTTCCCATGAAACACAAATGAAGTTCAAAGCTCCATAGTCCATATATTTTGTGCATTATATTCCAAGTGAGACGATCAGATTTAAATTTGCGTTCCTGTATGCCACACAAAGATGTGATGCAGCAGATCTGGTCAAAGACGGCAAATGTCACCAACCTTGATGCACTTTAAATACGGAAAAGCAGGAAAAAGACATTCAGTCAATCATGACTTACATTTTTGTGACATTTAATTTGAAAGACTTGAAATATAGTTCAATTACCCAACTAGGAGGTATCACTGTGAAGTTTTTACCATTGTAATTGCCTTGTATGTGGAAATAAATTTCTTGACTCAAATGGTTAAAGTGTCTTGAATGAGTGAAGAAATGCTGATTGGTGCCTTTGACCAAGTGGACTTTGGCTGGTAAGTTGGTTAGGGATCTTCAAAGGTCCAGTGCATGCATAGATTCAGAGGAAAACACTTCGGTCGGCAATGTCATCACATTTGGATCTTGCTGGAAATTTCCCAAGATATCAAAAGGTTTGCTATCTAAATGAAAAGGTCCAAATCTATTGGTTCATGTAAGCCAGCAGATCTCCCCATGACACTCCCGTTTAAAGGCACAATTACCTCATTCATTCATTTTCTACATTATTTAGTTTTGTTGGGGTATTTTGAATTCTTTACTATAATACTGAGACGTAGATCATTTCATCTGCGAGATCCTCCTCGTGTTTATTGCTCGTGTCCGTCTCCTCGTCGCTGTAATCACGGAGATTGTTCTGACACAGGCCCGAATTGTCTGCCTCCGGCCCGTGGCCTAGTGTCACGTTCAGTAAATTGCTAGCAGCGCTTTCCATCTCATCAATCGTCATGTCGCAAGCATCTGCAATCTCGTGTTGTGTCGCCGTCACAAACTTTGGATCCTTGGCAAATTGGCCCAATCCACCAGATATAATCACCTACAACAAAAGACAGTGTGTCAGGCAGCAGGTTTGTTTTTGATTCCTTTCTGTCTGTAGTCAACAATGGAGGCAAGTTTTATTTGCAGTCCAGTCTGGGACTGTGCGATATAGTGTAAACGCCCCGATATACTGTACTTCATATCAGTTCGTTCTTTGATTTCATTTGATGTAATTTTGAACAAAATCAGGCCAATACAAAGTTCGTTTTGGCAGTTCGAAACAGCTTACCAAAGCGAACTTTCTGGGGAAGTTTATTTTGGCTCCACACTTTTGAGCTACCACTGGTCCATGGCGATTACGCAATCGGTGGCGGTCGCACTTCTTTGATGCAAGATTTTTTTTCTGGTTTATTACTCATACCACAGAGGTCAGACAGGAAAACAACATCCAAAACAACACCACCACCAAGTCACGAGCAACATGAATACACTAGAGTGTCGAATAGCTGAGCTGGTACAAATGTATCCGCACCTGTACGATCGCTCACGACGAGACTTTAAAGATTCGGAGAAGGCATTTAATTCCTCGGCATGACCCACAAAATATTTGAGTGTATAAGCCTATTGTAATGAAATTAGTCTCAATATGTTACTTTTGATTATAACTGCCCCGAAACTTTTTGAGTATGATCAGGGCATGTTGCCGAAGACGCATACCGTTTATAAAATACAGCATTTTATGACAAAATTCAAAATGGTCAATGCCCAAAATGGCTAACATCGGAAAATCTGGGTATGGTTCGACTCGGCATTTTGCTCCAAATCTAAAGAGACCAGGGGCCTCATTTATAAAATGTTGCACAGAAACCATCCAAATTTGATCTTATGATCATTTCTCAAATATGCGTATGTGTGATTCATAGAAAACGCATGTACACCTCTCTTTCAGATGTGAAATCTATGAATCGCAAATGATCTTGAACTTGCCTGCAAATTAATAGTTTCAGCTCTCTGCCTTGTAAACGACTCCTAATTAATGTCATTAACATGTAAAAGATCGCAGCCATCATCCAAATTTTTTTTTATTTAGAACAGCGAGCTGCAAGAACAGCTTACATTTCCAAACACCTGCAGTACTCCAACAAGAAAAAGTGCATACATCTGCTCAGACCCTGACGTGACGCTAAGCACTTTTCCACGTCAAAGGCAGTTTTTATGAATATGAGTGTTGGTGTGGATTTAAGCGCACGCACACTCTAAGATCAAATCTGAGCATATGCACGCTTTATAAATGAGGCCCCAGGTTTATAATTTTTGGCCAACCGTTCAGAAGTTATAAGCAAAAACAGCCATTTTTCATATCTCCTGACTACTAGGTGGTGCTGTGCTGAAACTGTGCAGGTAGCCTCAGGTCATTGTTATTATTACACACCAAGTTTGTTCTCAATATGCTAAGGTGTTGCAGAGATATAGTTTCACATCCATTTTGGTTCGCTCTTCAGCAAATTCGTCCTCGCGTTATTTGAGAACGGTTTGACTAATCTACTTGAATTCTGTAACTTTTTGACAGCATGTTCTGAAGATGATCTGAGCCAATTTTGGTGAAAATCAGACAAACCATCTAGGATGAGTTCGAAAAAGTAGGTTTTTCAAACTATGAAAAATTGCTAAAAAAAATCTTGACCTGTAGAATTTTAAATTTTGGTGTGCATTCGACTGGGCATGAGCCACGGAATCAGACGAAAAATGACATTTGTTTCCAAACATTACGCTTCAAAAATTATTAGCAAGTGCATCTTTGAACTGTTGGTGGCACTAGAGGGTTTGTTAGAGACTCCAAACTTGCTATGGTTAGCGTTAAAACTGTTGTCTATTACATAATTTTCCCGCAAGCGGCTCTATGGGCTGCCATAGACTCCCAGAGCAGAAGAAGAAAAAAGGAAGAAGAAGAAGAATTTCAACGAATACTATAGGTGCCACAGCACCTTTGGTGCTTGGCCCCTATAATAAAAACAACTTTTTGAAACACTTGACAGACAAATTGCGATGTCCCCAGTCATTTTTCTCAACTTCACTTTGAAATAAAGATTATTTCAAAGTGAAGTTCTAAATGTCTAAATTAGCAGTTTTGAGTGTTAGTATATACATTTACTTATTTTCTTTGACATAATTTACTGTGATACATATTTTTTTCTATGTGTAAAACAATTTAGTTTGTCTCTCAAACTCCAGTCTACCCTGTTACATTGGTGCTGCATTCCCTTTAAAAATGTAAGCATATGCCGAAAATCACATGACTTGCTAGAAGCGACATCATTTCCTTGGAGGGAAAGCAAGAACAAAGTAAGTGATTAGTCACACACTTTTCTCTCTTTTCTTCATTTTTACAAGACTTACTTAATAGCGTAATACACAACATGTCCACCCTGCTGTGTCAGTTATTACTGGGCATGAAAATGCTAATTTTTTTGTTAATTTTTTTAATGATTTGATATACAGTATCTCACAGAAGTGAGTACACCCCTAAGTGAAAATGTCCAAATTGGGCCCAATTAGCCATTTTCTCTCCCCGGTGTCATGCAACTCGTTAGTGTTACAAGGTGTCAGGTGTGAATGGGGAGCAGGTGTGTTAAATTTGGTGTTATCGCTCTCACTCTCTCATACTGGTCACTGGAAGTTCAACATGGCACCTCATGGCAAA